>JARK01001353.1:475126-523035 GCA_000688135.1 Ancylostoma ceylanicum | reverse complement strand
CATTCATTCATTCATTCATTCATTCATTCATTCATTCATTCATTCATTCATTCATTCATTCATTCATTCATTCATTCATTCATTCATTCACTACGTTTCTTAAGGAAAACGTGTAAGAGTTGAAATAACATAGAGACACATTTTCCAGGAATACACATATTTATATCATCTATAGCTCGAGTAGTTTTGACGACATGATACGCTAGAACTGGCCAAAAGATGGTGTAGTTATGATATCCTTGGTTAGTTTTATGTATACCGCTACAACTCTAACAGCGAAATAATTTGATCTAAGCATAGTTTTACCGTATGGATAAAAGAAATTCTGGTCACCACCCCTAGTTCTAGAATGTACAATTTTGAACAAAGCTGGATTGGCATGTATTTTAGGAGAATGCGGAGGCTTGTGAATCATGCAAACGTCGAATAATTTGCGTCAACTTTCTAATGAACACAGTTTGAAGTGAATGTTTCTCATTCTGGTTCTTGGTATGTTAGAGTAATCGAAGCCTCCTGTGCGCATCATTAACTTGCGAGTGAAATTATTCTGAATCTTTTCTATTGCATAGATCTCTTTCTTCTTAGATGGCTAAAACAATTTATTCAAAAGGACTTACAATAGAGACAAATTATGAAAAAAGAAAAAGGACGAAAAAAGATCCAAGTCGGCCAGGACGCTTTTGCCAACCTAGTAGTCGACGTACTGCGCTGTTGGGCTGCGTTCATGTGGTGCAGGATTCAGAGTTTGTGCTGTGTTCCAGATTTCTTCGCAGGCTATATGGACGTGCGCGCGTACATAGATTGGATTTGCAAGCATTCAGGTTCGTCGAATCCGGAATATTCACTGCAGTAGGTTCCTAACCGTGCATCACAGGTTTGCAGGTGTATGCCCTGTAGAGGATACCAGCTCAGAAGGAATGTTGTCACCTAAAAGATAACTACAATTAATGTTTGAAGGTCTAGCTGCTTGGCAGTGACATCTGTCCTCGAAATCCTGGCCATTCTTGAAATTTTATTACAAATCACAGAAAGGAAGTAACTTGTTGTTTCGCTTGTTTCTTCTTCTGTTACAGTTGTTTAAAAAAGGCAATAAATCTGTTCATTAGGTACCTGATGTCGTTCATCCTGCAGATTAAACAAATCTGTTGGAACAGTGAAAATATTTATTTATTTATTTATTTATTTATTTATTTATTTATTTATTTATTTATTTATTTATTTACTCATATGCACTCGGGGTGCACCGCTAAAATCATTTAAGCCAGCCGAACGGATCAACGGCAAGAATGACAACGTTAAGGTCAGATGCTTGATTATTATGCTTGAATCATGGTAGGACCTCTTTGCGTACAAAAGCCAGAGCCTAGAGATATGCTGATGAGAAACTTACAGGGTGCGGCAAAAGTATTGTCCGCTTTGTATGAAACATGAAATATATAGGAAATCGAAGTTAGATAAAAGTTGAATTGGAATTTTTCTGTTGCGCAGGATCTTGAGGAAAATATGAATCACCTATGTATTCGTTCAGTTTTATACCTATTTTCATAAGTCATGATAGTGGAAAACGAATGAAGGTTTCAGTGCTACGCTGCAAGTAGTCATCACTAGCTTGATCCAGGACTTCTACCAAGATGCTTTTATGGAGTCGAAACAGTGGATAGAAATTGTACATGTTTCACAATTCACGACAATATTAGTGGAGCATAGCAGTCCCTCCTGTGTCTGTGACGAATTCACTATTTTTTCTATTTTTGTTAACTGCGCAAAGTGGCTCCCTATTATCCTCGTCGCCTCTAGCGATAGAAACACCACCTCACCGACGAAGTGATATTCTGAAAAATCGTGGTTCAGTGGTGGACCATCCTTCTTCTGACAAGATATTTCTCCAGATTACAACGTAAAGAAGGCAAAGGGGTGTTGCTATGAAAAACGATCCTCGACTTCGTCAGTTCAAAATACTGGCCATCTTACTGCTTTGATTTCAAACCGTTCGAAGGTACCATATGGGCACTTTGAAGATGCAAACATATACTACACTTCACTACAGTGTGGACTTCTGGTTGGGTCATTTCGAAGAATCAAAGGATGAATTCGACGCCGATGTCTGCGGCGCATCACTTGCGTCTTCCCTCTTAGTTTTCGGGCAGCCACTTTCAAGAATGGAGACAAAATTCAAAGGGCATAGTCTCATTTTGTTCGCTACATTGTTTTCTGCATGTTGTGGAAAAAAAAAGTGGTCTCATCTGTGCCGAATACCGATGTTTTCAAAAGCAATTTCAAGCGGACAATACTTTTGCCGCACCCTATGCACTGTCCACCTGTGCTCCTCTATGAAATGTTACATATTTATATCTGTGTCTAACAAAACTCACAGAAATACACAACTATAAGTTTCCTTTACCATACTGATGAGTGCAGAAGGAAATTCATAGCATAATAAAGTTTTCGTATAAGGATAGTGCACGAAACTAAAACTTAAACTAAAACTAAAATCAAAATTTAAGTCCAATACAACATGACGTAATACCTGTGGATGACCACTATACAGTGGGCCACGTAGAGGGTGTTGCCGTGGCAGATATGGTGATGTTCTGGAAAATGTCGCACGAGAAATGCCGTTTGGGCAACTTTGCCATGCTGCCCTATCATTGACTCACATGTGGTGTCAGGTAGTATACGTGATAACGGCCCACGTGGGTGTATAAACGGGGGTAGGTGGTAGGCCCAATTCAGATGCAGGGAAGAGGAAACGAGTATGGCTGAGTTGTTGTGTCAAGGAATTCATTCGGCAGCATTTTGGCAGCAAGTGGGTTCCAGCACTCGGAGAGTGAATTTCTGGATCTAGGATTCATAAACGCATAAGCAAGCAAAATAATATTGAGAAAACTCACTTTTGTGTCTTATTTCCTAACGTTACCTGGTCCATAGGGTAAAAAATGACAGCTTTGGTTGCGTGGTTACCGTTTCATGAATTCCAGCCTAGGATGACTTTGTTTCCCACTTCTAGGCGCCGGCGCACTCCTTCTGTGGTTGCTACCATCGCGTTTAGAAGTTCTTTTGAGTCTCTCACTCTTTTTTGATGTTCGGAGTTCTCATTTGTCAATATAGCTAAGAATTTTATGGTAAATATTGTGAGGCAATGTAATTCAAAACATAGCCAGAGGCAAGGCATCAGCTACTGGACCTTGCGGAACTTCGAGCTCACGATTGGCAGGCCGTCGACCTGACCTGTATTGCTTGTATGTACTGTACGCGTGACATTGGCTCGCTTTGAAATAAACAGTAAACTATGTTCTCGGAGAAACAACTCCGACAAAGTTTCGGAAGGACCGCAGAAGAAAACCGGAAGAACCGACAGGTGACCTGCGGTCCTTCCGAATAGCTGCTGCCGTTCTTCCGGAAACTTTTCTGAGTGCCTCAAAACGTGCTGCAGAAGCGATATAACCCCGTGGGATCACCACAGGGTGGTACCCACACACAAAAATGATGACCTGGGTCGGTGGTTTCGCAACTAAACATATCAATGAAGCCAATTTCTTTTCGCTAATTTGGAAGCCAGGACTTTTTGTTGGCCACAACAAACCTGAGCTCCGCATCTAAGAAGGGTTTGATGAGGCTCACTCTCTCTCCTGCATCCTACTGCGGTCCTTCCGGTTTTCTGCTGCGGTCCTTCCGAACCGATCCCTACACAAATCTATTCTGTTGCGGTCCTTCCGACAATTTGTCTGAGAATATGCTGAATGAAAAAATTCCAGTTTCATGAGCAGGTATAGAGGTTGTAATGTCACAGTGAGAGTTGCTATGATGATGACGATGATGATGATGATAATAATGAAGGGTATCGTGCGCACTCATCCTTAGACGTTTCTGAGTTATCCAACTGTTTCGTGACTCAGGTGCAAAATGACCGCGCGGCTTCACTCACTCATTCCTTCGTGTTTGAGATCAACTGCACATATCCCCGAAGTGCGCAGTTTGCGTTAGGCAAGTCAAGAAATACTGTGAACTCCTAGCGGTTGTAGGCAAGGGGTGCGACCGCGCGCGGTCCACTCTGGCTGTCTGTTGCACCTTCGGAGGCAGCGGGAAATTACGATGTATTGGTATTCCCCAGTTTCTTTTCCCAGCAGGCCCGCTGCTTCGGTGCATCAGACAAGCAGAGTGGGCCTGAAGGTGTTTGAAAGCGAATCTTTGGTAGAGAATACCAAAAACGCAACAGGGCCGCCTAATCGTAGCCTATCCGTTTCTTCTTGAGGTTATAATCTGTTTTATTCGAGATATTCGTGTATATAGCCTGGTTTTCTCATCACCCTCTCCAACTTATACAAACTTTCTCGCAATCTTTTCTTCTGCAGCATCTCTCCAGCTATCTTCTTCAGTGAAACAGACCATGCCATGTCATAAGAAGACTTCTCTTTGCGATCCAATCGTTGTAACTAAATAATTTTATTCAAAGTGTAAATATTGGCCTTCCAGTCTTTCCACAACGGTTCGTTTTCCTGTAGCGGTTTTCCAAAATTCATTCTGACAAGCTGGTCATTTAGCGGTAGTGGTGTCCCCGTGGTATTCGATCCTTTTTTGATCTTGGTTCTAAGAATATCCTGAGCTACAAATGAGACCCAGATCTCTCGAACGTCATCTTTAAGTTATTGCGCCCACGTAACAGAGAGAGTAGGTGTTAACAAGCGGAGGAGAGAGTACTTTAGCTGAGGAAAAACTTCTATGAGTCAAGCTTAAGATTTGTACAATTATGTCCATTTGTTTATTCATTAGAATAGCTGCTATGGCGCGGAGGTTTCTGTCATTGTCTCTGAGTGCGTTACAGATTTCCGAACCTCCCTAACTCAGGCCGTAGCAGTAACTGGTACACCTGACCAACTCGAATTGAAATATTTTTGTCACATGCCGACAACGGCGTGTACAAGGATGTTGTCCCTGGAGAAACTCATGTATCACCACTCGAAGCGAAGGGTTCAGTGGTATCCTGCACCTGGCGAGAGCACTTGAACGGTCTGATGGCGTTGTTGGCAGCAATGTTCGCCATGTCGCCACTCAGTGATTCGTGCTATGTGATGGAATAAATGTAGCCCACCAATTCACCAATTCTGCGCAGAGATTAAGAAAAGCAGTACTTTCTAAGGTGAACTGACAAAAATTTCATTGTTTTTATCTTATTAACGAGTTATTTTTTTGAATTTTATTTGTTTCCCTTTTAATTTCATATCTTATTCTACTTTTTTCAACAGCCAAGGCTAGAATTCCTTTACGCGTAACCCAACAAACCTAGGTTAACGGATGAAATTTACCATACTCCTCATTTGAATATTATCTCTGATGAAAGTGCGCTGAAACGCAGCACGAACGGCGTAATATGCCGAGTGCAAACCCTAGCAGCAGCTCCTCTCTCTAGCTGCCATCTACCCCTCAATTGCTGCTGAAGCTTTCGTCGTTCTAGCAGCAATTTCTGAAGGATGGCAGCGATTGAGGGGACAATTACAGCATCTGAGAGGAGTTGTTGACAGGGTTTGTACTTGTCATATTACGCCGTGCGAGACGAGCTCCTAGCGCAAATTTATTAAAGACGTAGTATATTTACTAGCAAATCATGTCAACCTTCGTTGCCTTCTTGGATACTGTCTCATGAATCACTGACCAGAAGATGACAACAGTTAACGTGGTGTAACAAACACATGTATGGGAAATCACTTCCTCCTGTGACGTTAAAGGCAGTATCCAGACAAAATCTTTACTATCAGTGCCCAAGGCCGATCCAGTGCTCAGCCCGCCCCTTCCTGAATTTCGTGGAAACATGTTACATCTTGTCTAAGATTGTCCAGACATGCTCCACTGTCTAACAGTTTAGTCCCTCTTCAATCTTACATTCTAGGTGGCACTCACATCAACATGTGTGAACTTGTTGAACACGAATCCTCAAATTTTATCAAGTATTGTGAACGAAAGCAGCTTTGGATTTAGGCTACAAAATAAAAAGGGCAACAAATATGTAGTTGTAAATATTTCCCAAAATACTACGAACTGCCAGATAGAAAAAATAACGCTAACGGAGGTGCAAAGAGCAATATTGCTTTCTTTTCACTGTTCACCGAACTACTCGTCCACACCTTAACTTTCGACCGTCTAAAAAGCACAAATTCTAAAGCTTTTGGAGGCAAAAACTACATAGTTACCATCAGTACGTACGTCGAGGGGAGGTGGAGAATGCCAAATTTGAAGAATCGAAAATTTTGCCTGAACACTCCCTTTCTTTATTACTGCTTCAGAAGTACCTCGAGCTAGACCCCAACTGAGTGAGACTTTGAACTCAGGCAGCACCCACTATAATCTTCACCTCAGTGCTTTCGAGGGTTTTCGATCCTCAAGCACAGTCGACAATTCTGCGACGGAAGCTATCACACAAGGTATTACAAGTACATCCCAGTCCAACATTTCAATCCAGTCTGCTGCAACGAGTTGTCCTGTCTTGCAAAATAGCCTTGGAGCGACACTTGATACGGATCTGCTATTTTCGTTTTCGGTCACTCATTTCTATCTATGAAAACGTTTGATCCGCTCACTTTTCTCCACCATTCTTGTACCATTGTTGTTGTGATTAGTTAGTTGCTTCTTTTCAATCCCCACTTCTCAAGGGTTGTTTACTTTTTTGAGTTCATAGCATTCACTTGTTCTCTCTTGTTGTGTATTTGCGTAATTTCTTCTTGTCCTTTACCCCACGGTTTTTTTTCTCCACAGATACACATTTGCGTCCTTCATTTCCCTTCTTCCTACTTCTGTTCCGTTTTCCTCGAGAAAGTTGCAGATCTTGGTAAACATTCAAATGCGTCAAGAAAACACGAGACTTCAGAGGCAGCGTTACACTGAACTTTCATACCACGGTGAGCCCACCGTTATCCCATGGTTGATATTCGGCATTTCAACCATGGGCAAATGGAGAGGCCACCATCTAACACGTTCGCGACAACGCAGATTTCGCGAGCGCCGCCACTTGGGACACACGCGCTTTTGCACAACTGGGACCCGTGCTCGACCGGTCGTGCACTTGGTCCCACGCGGTCCTCCCCATTGAAAAAGCAAGATTTTTTCGTAAGAGTTATTCTTCCTTTCGTAGTTCTCGAAGGTTTCTTCCATTTCTGTTGTCTACTGATTTGTCATTGTTAGGATTTTAATTAAAGTTTATTGTTCTTCTAGCTGTTCTAGTACGAAGAATCTAAAGAAAAAGTTTGAGAGAATGTCTGCTTTGCCCACTGCGTATGTAACACTATACTATATCTGTCATCACCTTACTACGAAGGAACTAGCTGGCTGTGGACTTTTTGCAAAGATATGACACTAAATGGACAGTGCACGACCGGTCGTGCACGTGGTCCAACGCGGCAGACACCGCGTGCTCGACCGGTCGTGCACACGGTCGCGAACGTGTTAAGGAAGCATCTGGCTGTCTCAGTTTTTCCGTACATGTGTTCGTCATTTAGAACTTGCTTTCTCATCCATATATTGTAAGTAGCAGTTACTAACAAGGGAAGGATACCTGGTGGCCGTGGCCGTTCGTGATGGGATGTGTACTACAATATGCAGTTTTTGACGCTGATCTCGAATCCGTAGCCCAAATATCCTGCGGGCTTCTGCATGGCGAGTTACACCTATTTCTTTTCGCTCAGATGTAATATACCCTACTCTTGTATGGGCTTCAGGCTAAGCCTGGTAGCTGCATTATCTTCCTAAAAATATTAAGAGCTTCTAGAGGAAACAAGGGCCTTGCTAGTGTGCTGCAGATGCATCCACCTTACCTTAATTTGAGCTCGTATATGAGAACAGTACTCAAAGTCAGTGACTGACTCACTTATGGTCCTCGCATGCGAGCTTAAATTGGGGTAAGGCAGCTGTATCGTCAACTCACTAGCAAGAACCATGTTCCCTTCGAAACTATTCAACAGTTTGAAGACACTGAATATGCTACCAAGAATAGCCTGGGCCCATACAATAGTACGCTATATTACATGTGCACGGAAAGAAATGGGTGTAACTCACTACGCAGAACCCCGCAGGAAATTCGGGGTACGGATTCGAGATCAGCGTCAAAAACTGCATATGGTAGTACACATACCATCATGAACGGCCACGGCCACCAAGAATCCTTCCCTTGTAAGATCTTTTCAAGCTTCCTTGGGAACTACTGATGAAAGAAAGGGTCGTTGACGCGGGCACCAAGGAAGCAGCACTTCCGGTCTAGTTCAAGCCCCGAAATCGGTTACTGTAAGAAAGTAGGAGCTTAGATTGTTGTGCTTTCATCTCCACTGCTTCTGTGAATTAATCCTTTCATCAATCTTAGTTGATCTACATGTTGTCTGCTCTTTAGTCGTTGGTGTTAACACCACCCTACTCATATGAGCTCTTGATGGGAAAACCATGGTTCCACTGTGGGAAAACGGTAGACTTCCGCGCAACTCGACAATCCTAGTCGAACGCAGAGAAATAGAAACATTCGAAAATCCTTTGTATGAGGTTTGACAAAATTGACCAATGTATCCGTTCTTATCGTAGTCGGAAACTCAGGATTATGCTAAAATCTCGATGACGAAAATTTTCGAGGGTGCTGCCTTTGAATGCTGGAATCAGGCATTGGCATATGTACAATCATCAACAATTTTCACAACAACGTTGAACACACACTATCGCTATTTATTCTCCTTCCAAATAAATAGAGGCCATCTGAATACTTGGTAATAGAGAAAGATCAAATTTACGAAAGAAAACTATATATCATTGAAACAAAAAAAAGCATGATGTAATTCAAGTAATAACATGAAGAGAAATAACAAGGCCAACGTATCAACAGCAGAATCCCTGGGCACTTTATATCGAATATGCGTAACAGACACTTATATGTGTTAATACATTTAGTACACTGAAGCATTAAAATGCAGAGCATAAAATTACCACGATTATGACACTAAAAGGTTTTGAAGATGATATGCAATAGTTAATTTACGAAGTTATTCTCGGGATCATACTTCACTAAGCACCGTGGGTCAATGTTAGATCCCTTCTACACGTTGTGCTTATCGGTTGGTTGCAAATTATAATAGATCCATAAGCCATATTGCGCAATAATATTGTGAACTAGTTGAACATCGGGACAAGTAAAACATGTATCAAAACTGTTGCGTTTCTTTCAACAGACTCAGAATCAATTGAGGGATATTCGAAGGTAGTAGTAATAATAAAGCACGTTCGAAGACATGCGAATGAGATAATACGGAGCTGAACGAACATTAAAGATCTCTATATTACATCCTACACAATAGACTAGGAGAATCTGACTGAGCATTGAAAACCATAACTGAAATATATCTCAAAACTTCCTACAACTCTAAACAAGAAACAGCGAGGAACCATCATGACCCAACAGATGACATTTTAGTCATATATTGCAGAGCATCCTCCAACTCGGAGAAGATACGGCACTGACGGCGTTTCGCCATATCCTTAAATTAGGCTGTCACATTGTGTCAGGGCAACGATTTCAATAGAAATGAAGAAAAGAAGAGCCTCGCTCTTTCATTACCTTGAGGTAGCAGAAAGCTATTTGGTAGCAGTCATTCCGCCGCCGCCTAAACGCTCGCGCCACCTCATCCTCGTTGGCGGCTGGCGCCTCCAAACACTCCGCTTCCTTTGGCACACACACAGTTACTTGCCAGTTAGTGTGGCCTAGCATGTATGCTACCTGCAAAGCTCGAAAATGGCTGGAACCAAGCAGAAAGAAATGAAGCCGGTCCAACAACCTACTTCGACCATCCCTGAGAGGAAGAATCTCGTAGACGGAATATGGTAGAAAAAGTGCTTCATTTGAGAAGACCATGTTACAAGGCACTTCATTCGATTTTCGGGTTCGACGTCGTTCATCACCAAAAACCGAGAATACCGCAGATTGTTGCGACTGAAACTACTCAAACTTCGTGTTGGAAACTCCTCAACAAAAAGTATTGCTCATTTCCTCAGCGTTCTCAGAAAGATGCGATTTTAAGAGAGAATCCACGGAAAGATTCTGATTGGCTTTGGTTGACCTTTCTTACTTTAATGATACGCCCTCTATTAGTTTCTTACTATGGAACAAATTCATACTGGGTACTCCTACAATTAGTCCAGTAAAATCAAATCAAAGAAGAGACGATTGATAAACTTCTCTAACTCTACAGGTCTGAGCGAAAAGTTGTCTCTGTATCACAAAGGAATTCACAGTTTATGAGAAACCCCCGAGGACGTAACTCAGTCAGGAACGCTCTGCTGGAATACCGGAATCTAATCTTAAAGATTGGGATATAGTGGGCGTCGATGGCGGTGACTCATCCACGGCCTCGAAAAGCACGCGACGCAACCGCGCCGCTCACGATGGAATGGTTGTCGCAGTGGCGAATCTGGATTACCTCGGTAGTCGTTCATCACATTTGATGTTAGGTAAGGAGAAAGCTAACTAACTATCGAGAAGACCCCATAGGTTGTTGTCCTGGAGGGGGTTCCTCCTCGAGCGGCGCGGTTGCGTCGCGTGCTTTTCGAGGCCGTGGATGGGTCACCGCCATCGACGCCCACTGTATATGTATATGCGCTCAAATACAGCCAAAAACCAAACTAGTTACTCGTCACGGCAATATAATTCTAGAACTGAGACCCGGTGTATTGTTTCCGCTGCGTTACAAGTTACTCAACTTTATTGATGATGACGTTCGCTATGATCTCGAGACATCGGAGGAAAGTTGATTTCCTGGTACTGATAATTCAGTCACCAAAAGAATGCCTCAAAAGTGGTAGCACAACACCTGTTATCAATAGAAGTACTGTGGACAGTTCCTGTTCCAGCACTGCACTTGCGGAAATTCCCACATCCTTTGCCATATTCCAGGCTTAGAGGAATGTATAAATCATATTCAATGTCCAATTTGCGCGAAACCCACGTAAAAAGCCTAAAATTGAAGGGTTCTTTCGCGTTGGATTGGGTGAAGCAGTATAGCAGTGTGAGCACGCCGGGTCTCGTCACGAGCAAAAAGCTGATAGCTATAGGCCGAGCCTGTAAGCTGACGCGTCGTTCTGCGGCCTTCCCATCCCATCGCCATCACCGCAGTATTTCCTCAGGTAGGTGGTCATTCTTTGTGCTCTTTTCACAGTTGTGATTCGTTAACAAGTCTCTATAAGGGACGTGACTTATATGAGAACTGGAAATTTCCACAGTTGCTGCTTTTAAGCAGTCGGAGCAAAATACAACGTAAAAACACGTCAGGTGACGTTTACTTGAACGATATCACATCGCTTAATGTCTTACTACAAATGATGTCATCGAGCGCGGTAACTATGGAAGCGGATTAAATGTCATGATTAAGCACTCAAGGAATACAGTGCAGCCTCTCTAGTCAGGAAAAAAAATGATAACAATGATGTGATGCGGAACGAACTCACTCCATGTAAGGAATAACCACTCGATTCACCCATGATGTATCATCAAGGGCACTGGATGCCAGTTCAATATGTGCTGGCGTAAGTGTGTTGATCACCCGTCCGTTTTGTGAGCGTCGTCTAGACAATTCTGGTACAGTGAAAAGAGAGAATCCATCATCAATGATGCCGTCACAGAATCGTTTTGAACGTATCACTGAAAATCACGGAAATGGCCATGCGTGTCGAGAAAATCGGTAATGAACTGCACATACAATGGTTTTTAGAGTGGATAGGATTAAGGGGCGTTAAGGTAGTTGGCATACGCGGTGAGGGTATCGCCGCGGAAGCTCGTGGGGGAAAGCAGGAGGAATCCGCAACGGCCCGGGGACGACGAGCCCGATACCGTTGCAATCGTTCAGTAGCGAATATGACAATAATGTTGAGCAAAAATAGAGGCAGCAGAATAAAGTAAATAGGAATATTTGGAGCAACCATCTGGCAGACGATGAATATGATCGCGTCGGCTGCACAGGCTAGTGTGACGTGTCGAGCGTAGGATATCATGCGTAACCAGGCCCCTCGAGCCCGAAATTGAGCTGCTCGGGCCACCCTCTTCGTCCGAAGGGAGAGGAACGACAGGCGCTGACACGGCACTCGTAACGCGTCCGACCACCGTTTACTGCCGATGATTTCTTCCTCGATATAATCTAATGCATCCTAGAAACAAGTTCAATCACATGAATGCAACCAAAAGTCCATCCAAACGAAAGCAGAACGGCCCAACAAACCTGTATGCTGTACAGCATGGGTACATCGTGAGCGTCGAGAATTCTATCAAGTAACATGCAAGTTCTATTCCTGTCCGGCAGGTCGTCTGGATGAGCTTTCTGCTTCCACTCCGTCTTTCCAAGGAAAACCACTACTAACTTAGGGGATTTTCTAGCTGCGAAATATGCAATTTCAAGGAAAGACGTAGCATTAACAGTTGCTGGATCTATGACAAACAGGAATAATGATGACCTCTGAAAAAATATACATGTATTTTACCGATGAGAGAAATTCAAACACAGTGATTACTCGCCTCTTTAGCTATACTTTCTTCATATATCATATTCTCGCTCCAAACGCTTCGTTGGGGATCGTAATAGGAAATAGCTTTCTTCTTTAAAAATGGGATGACAAGTTGCCGCCGCCAAACCTGGAATGGAAAGGTAACTATTTTTGGCAGTGATACCCAGATAAAACCAGGAAATGGAAACAGAAAATAAATACGATGATGAGAGCAGCAGGAACAATGGAATAGTCGAAAATAGAATCATGGGGCACGGAAAGGAAAACATGTGACGAGCTGCTAACAGTATTATAGTAGAACAGCATCATTTAGCAGCAATGTCCTACCCTATAACCGTTTCCACGATTTATCGCTTACTAGGATCGCCAGAATCTGTTGATCGCAATGGTATACATACAAAATTCCATTCCATAGTGCTCAAAACCTCGTTTTCGGGTCCCCTTGCATGTAGAGTTTCTGAATGCGAGCGGGGGGGGGGTGGACAAGGTTCCTCAAAACGCATTTCCTTGATGGGAGTGCAACGCCTTGTAACAGGTTAGGAGGTGTTTCCCAGACAGGAAGTGGTGCACGGTGGTAAAACCTCATCCTTCTGCCCTGGGTCTCCGCAAAAACTCTCCAAAAGAATGTGCATCAAACAGCGTTCCTGGCAATTTTCCAAGGAATCATGTATACACATAATCAGCAACTCCTGGCGATTCCTTTCGAGAGCTACAATAAGATGGGATTGCGCCTTTAAAACTCGTCTAATATTGGAAGCATTAACTAGTATGCTAAACGGTAAAATAAGCGACAAAAATACACTCGTTCGGTAGATGCTTCCAAGTAACAAGTATGTTGAAAACAAAGTGAAAAATTTCACACTGTAAGCATACAAAGATTCCTAATAAGAAACACTGAACAAAAATAACAGGATATGATAGAATTTTGGGAAAAGAGAAAAAACTCTCTTTTTTACGCATCTGTGACAATAACAGTGAAAGTGGTATCAATTTACTTTTTTATTATTTTATTTTCATATGTGAGGGCAGAGTGTTTCTGAGTGCTCGCATTTATTACGCTGCTTTCCAAACATTCATTCGTAACTACTGAGAACTTTGATGGTCGTAGACAAGGAGCAGGACCGTGGCGCAGGCACTCTGGTTGTTTGCTTCATCGAGGCAGCGGGCCTGCTGGGCAGGGATACGGAGGAAAATCGATACGTCGTGATTTCCCGCTGCCTTGAGAGGTGCTGCAGACAACCAGAGTGACCGCGCCGCGTTTCCGCCCCTTGTCTACGACCGTTTGATGTTAACTGTTTTCGAAAACCGTTGTCATAAGAACTTGCCACGCAAAACCTTGCCTACGTGGGTCCTTATTTTAATATAACTTATCCTCGTTTAACCACTTTACTCCTCACAGCAAAGAAGTGAGGAGTGAAGTTTCTAAAGCCAAAATCCACGCAATTCAAGGAAGCTAAAAATAAAGTGGAACATTTTTAGGAGCCGAAATCACGACTATTCTCCTTAGCTTTCATTGAACACATCATTTTTCAGCTGAATAGCCTGCACTTATGAGAACAAGAATTAGCAACTGCATGACGTCATCAAACCGTTATGTCATCACCTTTTACTGAAGCACAGAATTAGAAATGAATGATGAAACCGTTACTCACAAGAGCTATAAATCATCTCTAATTTCTGGACGACAATAATGAAAATAGAAAGTACAAACATAACAACGATGACTCACCGTAGTTCCACATGATCCCCCAAGAAACACATCATACATAGGTAGGCTTGATAAAGGAGCCTCTTCAGCATGTACTGTACCCGAAACGCGACAGTATTCGCTACGCATACTCCTGAAAACACAGAAAATTCTTTCCTACTAGGCCTCTGAGTTGTATTCTAATTTTGTACCATGACCTATTTGTTGGGCGACTTTAGTCGCTTCAGTATTTTTTTTTTTCAATTTTAATAGCATTTTTTTTTGTAAAATGGGGGGGGTGATTCTGAATCTGGACAGCTTTTCCTATCGACTACCAGCAATGGCACCGAAAAATTGGGCCACTAGAAGGGTTACCAGTCCAACACATTTTTAGCTTAAACTCAATGAAAACAACCTTTTCAAATAGCGTGCGTCTCCCTTGCTCCAGCAACAAACCCACACACCACTCCTTCAGCAGAGCTTAACAGCTTTATTATATATAGAGTGCTTTAGTAGCTATTTCCGTCGTCTCTATCTCGAGAAGAAACCAAAGGCAAGACGCTATTCAGGGAAAGCTTCTCGATAACAGCAGGAAAATGACGAGAACATGTTTACAACTTGTTTCACTATGATGTGTTCAGTGTTCTAAGTGCCTTAGGAATCCATCAGTGGGAGTACCTTCAAAAAACTACGTTAGTCCGCGCAAATTCTAGTAAAAAGTTGTTTTCACAAGTAAAAGAGGCCTTTTAGATTGATGAAACGAATCGTCTGCAGATATAAATGCTAATCTCACAATTGAGATTACATATAAAGTGTTACAAAAAAGAGCAGAGAAATAACGTTTGCACTAGTGACGACCCTGCCATTATTAGCCCTATCTTGCAAGGTGCAAACTAAGGTATCCGTGGATTCTCTCCATAAGAATTACCCCTTCAAGTACAACGGAAAAGGAAACGTGGGAGTGATAGTATAAAGTAACGTCGTTAACGAAAATCTAGCCAGTCGTACACTAAATATGTATGAGGGCCTCACTACACAAATATGAAAATGGACTGTGGGAATGGCTCACTCTGAGCAACTTCAGGTTCCTCAAATGTAAAATGAGTGCTGAATAAAAAAATTAAACTGGAACGCGCAATTTTTCTATTTCGGACACAAAGGGGAAATTTGGAAAGAAGGGCACGTACTCTCTTCCTACCACTATCCACAATTCAGTAAAGATTCCTGTGACTTTTAGTCAATTCTACAATAAATATCACGGCTTAGCGCGTTCTGTTTGAAGAAGGCGGCACTACCGAGCACTGCGATTGGTGCGTCGCATGAAGTGACCAGTCGTGGAGCTCGACCGCGTAGCCTTGACCGCCTTTCCCAGGTACTACGCTCCACACCCTCGATATCATGTAGAGGGTAAGCATCCTACACAAGATATCTCTACTAGCAATGTTTTTTTTCTGGAGAGTATGATCCATAACGGCTAAAGTTCAAACAGCAACATGGGCAGAATACACGTAATGATTTGTAGTCTGTCACAAAAGTGATGGTATTCGTGTGTTTGTACCCACCGTCACGCATCTTGCCTGCCTTTTCATGAAGCATACACTTCCATGCCCTGTATTCCGATCTGCTGTCTCCGTAACTATCATCTCTAGTGGGGCCGATTAAAGTCTTAGTATGTTTGTTTCAGCTAAGACCTATGCTGCTATAATAGGAAGATCAAAAATGAAGAGAAGTAAGGAAGTTTAAGGCTATGCTCATTCTTGGATACTGAAGAAATAGAAATGGAGCTTCTGCAATTGAAAACACTTCATTCTTACAGTGAACTTCAAACGGTCGCGGGCAAGGGGCGGTACAGCGGTGCGGGCACTCTGGTTGTCTGCTGCACCGAGGCAGCGGGCCTGCTGGACAGAGACACCGAGGGAAACCGATGCGCCGTGATTTCCTGCTGCCTCAGGAGGTGCGGCAGACAACCAGTGCGCCCGCGCCGCGGTCCCGCTCCTTGTCTACCACCGTTTGGAGTCCACTGTATCTGCTTATCTGACAGCTGCTGAATTAGTGGAAAACTGGGCTTATGAAGGCTGACAGTGGGGGCAATATTAGTGAATGAGCATGAAGTGCTAAGAACAGCAGTGCGTCAGCAACGCTTATGCTACGAAGCTACGTACAAGTGCATAAACAGACACGCAAATGATAGCTCAGCGTTGTAATGCTAAAAATTTGCTGTTCGTCATTGACATGTATGGGGGTGGGATGTGAATAATGTTTCGCTCATCTACGTACCTAGTGTGAAGTTCCTTGGTAATTTCAGACTTCCGGTTAATCCTCCATTTGACTTCTTTCAAGCGACCCATCACACCCCACGTTTTCCCATCATTTTCATCACTGGAACGCAAATGATCATATTTTAAAATGGAAATATCGTTCAGAAATGCGTGCAAATGTTCCCGGTTAGAGAATTCGTTCCACGAAAATTTTCTTTTGTTGGTCCGCTATTCAGTACAAAGAGCAGCAAATTGAGGGCAATTAGCGTTTCGTCACCACACATCATCGCAGACACGACGAATCAGTGCACAACTATTGATGTTGGGCACTGAGTTAGCAGCCGCACAACCTCGTCAATGGATGCGGAATCGCTGGCGGACTGTCATGCCGGGGCGGAATGAGTCAAGTGGCTCACATCACTTTTTTCTGCTAATTGAATTGTACGCACAAAACCAGCACAAATGAATTTTGGGCTGAAGCGATGTCAGCCACCACAAAAATGCATTTCATGTGTAGAACCAGAAGGACTGGGAAAAACGCTAAGAAAATAACTTTGCTCAAAGAATAATCACGCTTCTGTTACAAAAATTTATGAAACCACAGCAGGTTAGAGTGAAATAACAGGCAACCTTACTGCCAAAACGGAGGAATGATCTCTGTGGGGTCCTGTAATATGAAAATGAATGATATATCCGTTCAAAACGACTCCGCTAAGGAAAAAATGAATAAAAAAACTCCTTGTCTCCGTTACAGAATCAGAAGGAATCGGAAGCAAGGAGCAATATGGGTAATTAACGTGTGACGTAAATAAATTTGTCAACAACCCGCGATGACAGTTATAGTACAATGATGGTCCACAACTAGTGGGACTCATTAACTAGTTTCCTAACCAAGTAATCAAA
The DNA here is from genome assembly GCA_000688135.1 of Ancylostoma ceylanicum. Classification (NCBI taxonomy): domain Eukaryota; kingdom Metazoa; phylum Nematoda; class Chromadorea; order Rhabditida; family Ancylostomatidae; genus Ancylostoma; species Ancylostoma ceylanicum. The sequence goes on along the minus strand of JARK01001353.1, from coordinate 505,674 downwards.
AATAGTAAAACTATGGAGTACAAGTAGACCAAAAAAATGAAGGCAGGATTACGAAAAGGTATAAAATTAAATATTCTTCTTTCGAAGCAAGCTCGACAGCTTAGCTCAAAGAGTCCTTTAGTTTAAGAGGACCGCTTGCTTTATATTGTGAAAAAAGATTTTTTCAAAAAGAAATATGACGACAATGTCTGGGGTTTCCCTACTTCAGCATTCTGTGCTGGGATTCATGAAAGTCCCCGAGAAAGTACCAGCCTACCCACTGCTGCAAAGTGGACGAGTTCTCGTCGCAAAAATGGCTATGCTTTATCTGTACGATTCTTCTCAGTCAGCAAAGACGAATAATGGCAAAATTAGCAAGATATACCACATTTAGGCAGAAAAAATAGCCCGCTCTGGTTTCGCGGGAGGCTTAGAATCATCCCAGGAGCGTTCACAAATCCCGAAACTGTTTTCCTTCACTGGTGCATCACAAAATGTACTTAAATCAGACAGTTATGAACTGAACCACTTGAGAGTCGACTGTTAGCATTCTTTACTAGCATGCCATAAATTTTCAATTTGAGAGAAAATAATACGACCACGGTTTGGTTCTACTCCTCAAAATGGATCAAAAAGTAACCCAAAAGTAGACAGGGTAAAATAACTAAAATAATGATACACAATGAAACAAGGAACAAACTGCGCAGTAGTCGCTAAAAACTTGGTCAACAGTGAGATTTTTGTTCGGCATGTTTGAGAAAAGCGGACGCCATTGAGTAATTAGATTAGTGCGCAACAAAAAGCATACTCAGACGTCTCTAACGTTTTTCGAAATGTTGATGTGAACGGAATAATCGGACTATCCAGACAATGTGGCGTAGATTGATGGAATACAGTTGCAATGCCTTAGCTAATCACTTATATCAGAAATAAGATTAGAAAGAGGGAAGCGAAACGGAGGAAAAGAAGAAAAGATTTGCAATTATCATCCAAGCAAGAAGTTATCATTGAAATGCTTTGAACAGCTTGCAATAATCTCAATGTTCTTTGCTTTCTAAACATCACCATATTTGTAGAGTTCAATTATATTCTGCTCCGCCTGCCAGGCGTTCATTTCAAGGGTCTGGCTTTTCGACGGTAACGTCTTCTTCGGAAGTCTGAACGTGAAGCAGAAACTGTTCATGTTCTGAATCGCCAGACGTCTCATCGCTTTCTGTAAGTCTACCGACACTGCTCCAAGCACATCTGGCAATCTCCCAACAGGAACGCACAATGTATCACTATTGCCGCTGATTACGCGGGTATCCTCCACACCAGGCGGTGATGCCCACTGGACGAATGAGTGTCACCTGGCCATCAGGATGGTATATGGGATTGAGAAATATAGCAGATTTACCGCCGACAGGTATGGAAGACAGGAAGTCATTAGCGACTGCCAAGCACTCATTCTGGTTGCTCATCTTTGGATCCTGAACAAAGATCCAAAGTGTTTCTAGTACATTCCTAGACGAGACCTCAGGTTCATGGGCTACAATGCTGCACATAATGTTGAAATCTCCACCGCTGTGATCATCATGTCTGTATTCTCCCAGAGCCGGACTCGAACTACCTCGTCGCTTACTAGCCAAGTGTTATTTCACGAGAACACTGAGGATACGTTTTGTTTCGCCATTATAAAAGACACCGCAATTCGAATATTTCATTTGATATATCAGCCCTGCTTGTGCACAGCCTCCTTCCATGCACTGTCTATCGTAGTCTATTCCGCACTAACTGCTTTTTGATGTTATCATTGGAGATATTTACCAAGATCACATTATTTTGCAGTTGTGTTCTTATAAGACGTTTTCGCAGTTCAGTACTTGGCTCACTAAAAACAAAAGATAGCCAAAGAGGAATTTCGCTCGCATATGGAATATTTGAGTAAACAACGCGTGATTTTCGGTGTCGTGTAGATGTCATTGAAGAGACAGATTTTACTTGTTAGTGAAAGATATGGCACTACTGTCGAGTATCAATAAATCCAGGAAAAGAAGAGCTATTAGAGACACACTGGAAAGCTGGAATACCTACCAAATTTTCATACACCGGTTTCGGGGCTTGAACTAGACCGGGAGTGTGGTCTCCTTGGCGCCCCCGGGATACTTTGGACCGAATAAAAATCGAATAATTTTGTTTGTTTAATAACAATTTAGGAAACAATTGGCCCTAGTGCTTTCCTTCTCATCCATGCAGCACTGTATTGGTCTCCCATGTTGAGACATTCGAATTTTCGATTTATTCGAAATCGAATATTTTTGCTTTCGAATATCGAATATTTCGAATAAATGGAAAATTCTAATGTTCTGATGCTAGAAATCACTGTGATGCTGTACGAAAGAGAAGACGAGCTCTGGGGCTTTCTCACTCTCAAATATCTGGATGTTTGAATTGTTTCCTGAAATATTATAAAAGTTATAAAAATCATTCGATTTTTATTCGGTCCAAAGTATAACCGTGATTAGAAGGATGATATAGGATGATATGAGTAGTCCAATGAGTAAGGAAGAATTACTGTTGGCTTATACAGGTACCCGTTGCTATTTGCAATGCTTAAGGCTATTCGCAAAGATTCCTAGCGTTCGGCCTCCCAAGAGCAAACTTGGCTCGCTGTTCTAAACATATTCCGTACAACGGTGCGTTCAACAGCTACTAGATGCGCTTGTATGTATAATATTATAATACTTACTACTTCGAACAACAACTATGCACTATGTACGCAAAAATAAACTTTGTAAGTTGCGTTTCCATGCTAGCAGGTGCAAGACCTCCAATCTAATTACAAGGGAAGCGTATTTTGTAGGACGAAAAATTCTTATTGGACTCAAAAACAAACATGTCTTTGTATGTGAATATTTCCTTCCAAAAAACAGTAAATATGTGAGTGCGCCTCCGCATGTACTTTTACGCCTGGATAGCACGTCCAACTTAGCACATAGCATACTCAAGATTTTTTCAAGGATAATTATTATAAGGTTCAAAGTGGGTGGAAAACAAATTCTGACTTTTCTTTCATAGCTATACCACGAAATGTATTTAAAGCGAACATATGTAAACAGAATCACTTGAAAATCGGCTGTTAGCTTACTATACTAGCTTGCAAAAAAAATTCGATTTGAGCGAAAATAATAGGAAAACGGTTCGGATCCAGATTTCTGCTATAAATAGTAAGATCACTGAACAATACTCAGCGGCAAAAATACCAGTTTTTACCAATGAAGGCACCTTATAGTAACAAGCAATTCCTGCCGGAACATGGATTCCCCACACGTGGTTCCACCTCGTTCAGCTGCCGATCACCAATCACGATGGTTTCTATATTTTAATTGGTACCTTTTAAGGCAACGATAGCAAAAACGCCGTGCAAACAAATTACTTTCCAATCAGTGAGGGTGAGGCAGTGATTGAACTGGTATATTCGATGAATTTGGATTGGGGAGGTACATTGGTGAACAAGAACGTAAGGCTTGACGCTCCCGGATCATTCGAGAAACTGATGATGTGAAATGTAGTGACATAATTATGAAGAACAGGATATATTTTCATCGCAAGGAGTGCTGCTATCCAGAAAAAAACCTAACCAATGGATACCTAACCAAGGGACAAGGGGTCAGCTATTCCTGGAACGAAGGTACAGAAAGTTTTGAAAAACTGGAAAATCTCCAACAGAGGATGCTAGAAAAAACTTGCCATAGCCAGGGGAGCCAGACCACAAGAGCCCCTACATGATAATCAAGTTCGTTGTTCTTGATGGAATATTCTAGGAGACCGATTGCTTTCGAAGGTACCTGCTACGTGCCAATCAGGAATTGCTGACGAAGAAATCGTCACCAGGTATATAAAAAGGAAGAGGCGGTCACAAACAGCTTTATTGCCAGCCAACCACAACTTCGATTGGTGAGCAATAAAAAACAGGGGTAAATTGATGAGGATCGTCTTGCAACGAGAATATTGAAAAAGAACAACAATTATGTAGCAGCAAAAACCGTGATTGTTGATGACTTGAATGTCACAAGACAAATTACTATTATTTTAGCAAATTTGTAAGAGGAGTATGTGACAAAAACCACGATGAAAAGACGATTTTGTTGCACAATCGGGAACAACGGAACGTCTTGCAGGCAACAAATCACAGGAAAGAAGATTTTCCATTATAAAACCCGGCAGAGAGAAAACTACGTAACTATGCTGAGTCATTGGAAGGGGAAAAAAAGAAGTCGTCTCACCGCAATTCTTGATAATCTCGAGGACGTAATTTGCTCTGTGAAAACAAGGAAATATAGTAAGATATGATTAGCTAGTGAAAAGCTTAGTTATCGCAAAGTGAGGTGCGATTCCAGGAGCGAATTAATATTGTCGTTGCTTTGCAAGATGAGAGTCGAAAAATAAATGTACGGATGAGAGGTACATAGATATTGCTCTAAATGCCATAAAGCAGGATAATGAGCCAAAGGGTATAGGTGGGGGAAAACGGGAAAATCGCCCAATTGAACTGATTGAAATGATTATTTAAGAGCCTATCCGAACATTCGAATATTGAAGAAGAAAGCCCTACGGCCCCAACTATTTGTCATTAGATCTGTTACGTTTTTTTGTTCGAACACCTGAATTTTCCACCTATTCAAAATCGAAAATCCGAATTCAATTACATCTATAACTTAATCGACCGTAATTGTGTATATCAAGGAATCCAGGTAGAGAAAAAACTGATAGCGTGATAAAAGCCACAGTATATACGGAAGAATTTCGTAGAACCCACTCATTCCCACGAAAACAAGTACCAAAACGACCGCACACGTGGCTATGATTCTTGTCAGGAGAACATATTTTCAATAGTGAGTACCCTCGCACAACTCCGTGAGGAGTACATATGTACGCAGAAATTTGATATCATTCTGGAACGCCAAATTTGATGACGCAACAAATTTTAGTCGTTTTTCGCAGTGAATATTCACACTACTATGTAGTAACTAGAATGTAGACTGTGGAGATACGGAAGGGTTTGATTCAGGGGATTGAGGATTTGTAATAGAGAGCAGAAAATAATTGAGGTCAAATAGGAATAAATATACGGACGAATGTACCGTGGAGAAATGGGAAAGAAGTTCAGTGAGACTATGCATTTGGAAAAATACCTAAAACGAAATATCAAAAACAGCAGGATCACCCAGAAGAATACCCAACGTTACGCGGAAATATTTGGGTTAAAACCAATGGACAGAAATGAGTCTTCCTCTATGAACTATAGATGAGAAGTAGGTATCGAATAACGTATTGGATATAATCGAATTAGGATATTCGTTTTCGAATAAATAGAAAATTCGGATGTTCGAACGTAGGAGAGGGAGAGAGGGAGGGAGAGAGAGGGTGAGAGGGAGGAGGGAGAGAGAGAAAGAGAGCAATACAGCCTGAGAAGAAAAATTTAAAAAAAGACCGCAGTGCCTTCCCATCCTCGGAAGTTCAAAGAAGTTCCTGAACTAGAACATCAGATAAAATAGATGAATTAGTCCATCCTAAGTAACCTATAAACTAGGCAGCTTGACCACTGGATGTTCGTACACTCCTATTTACCCATCCACACATTTGTTCATGCACTCATTGCTTTGCATTAATTAGGCAACAATGATCATGAACAAGTACCAAACAAAAAAGGTGCAACTAAACACAGTTATTTTACAGTTAATCTCACCACCAAATTTGCACTAGCAAACCAAAGTACAATTAGTGGCTCATTAATACTTCTGATAAAAGTTTTTATAATTTCTAGTGAGGCATTTTACAGGAATTAAGGCTCGATTTCATGAATTTCTCCCTAATGCACTTCAAAATTTCGCCCTTCTTTGCGCAGATGACGCGAGGTGCGTTATTTTCGAATTAAATATTGTTGAAAATGATGCTTAACTGGCATTTAAATATTCCTATGAAGGCCTTCACGAAAGCAAAACATGACTCATTATTTACGAAACAAATCTCAAAACTAGTTATTACACGAAAACTCCAACACGTGAGGTCATGTTGACATGAAGCACTCAAGAAACTATGAACATCGTAGGCAAAAAAAAATGAACAAGGAAGGTTGAATGAGCTTACTGATCATTTTTTAATCTTTTCATCAGTTTTTCAAAATGTAATGGACCAATGTTGATCTGTGCGATGCAAGAAGGTGAACACATGAGGTCGTCTAAATATCATTAGAATGTCAATGTGGTCGTTTTTAAGAATTGTCGGATGAATGGAAATTTACTTCCTTGTGCTCCATCCTTGCTTGCAAACAAATAGTAATAACAACTAGTAAGGTGATAAGTGAGCGAAAATGTAATTTAAACGAACAGACGGCAAAGTTTCATGAACCCTCAAATTGATATTTGCAAAACTTTGATAAAAACATTTCTATAATAAGAATTTCCCGAACGAGTGGGGAACACAGCAGTAGAACAGGTAGGAAAAACAGCGAATTAAAACAGGCCTGCAGTAAAGTAGGTTTTTCTAATTTCCCTTTACAGTTGGATAAATTTGGACAAAACAATGAACATCAAAAGAATTGAATGTCGGAAGTAAGTGAACGTCATCTCATCAACATGATCTTATGGTCTGAAGGGAGACAGAAAACAGACCAATGAGGACAGAGCCATTCGGGAACACTGGTGTTAATAGTGTTAATAAACAGCACGAATGGACACGAACAGCTGCTCGTTCGTGCCGGCAGCCATGCGTGCGTAAAATGCAATGGGCACGATCAAACTTCAACCTTCTGAAGGTTTAAAAAATAGTGCTGTCAGAACAACCAGGTGACGCTTGGTGCAGAAGCGCAATGACATCACGCCAATCGAAACAAATGCAAATATTATGAGATAATGAATACAAACATAATTTCCAGGAAAAACAGTCAGTCTCAGGTGGGACAGGTTTGCTCAAAGGCCTTTCACTAAATGCATATACACTCCGAAATTAGAAGTGGACATAATATACCTGAAGTGTTCTTTTGTGAGATAGAACGAGGTGATCAAACTTTGGTGGAACAGAGCTGAATTAGGGGAAACTGAGCGAGTTTCCCTATAAAATGTCACGAGGAGAATCTCAAGACGGTCACAGGGCTTTCAAATGAAGTTGCAAAGAAACTTTGAAGTTATTTATTTATTTTCACGACGGTCCTCTACGAAGACTTCGGCAGACTCCACCCTTGCAACCCAAATGACCAAACACCTGCACCGAATCATGACTGATTGACTCACTCGCAACCAGCTCATTAATTAAAGAGCAACTTAACATGCAAATAAAACGGAAAGCAGCAATTATCCGATGAACACTGGTGGATGACCACACCTTCGCAATCCTCTTTATGATCAGCAAGCTGGATGCTACGGCTTTGTATGTCTTTACATGCAAAAGTTCTTCTCATATCGTTATCTTAATGTACGTACATAGCTGTGAGGTGTGAACGTGCGTAGTAAAAGGCACATTTCTGGACATCCTTTGTGTAAACATTAGGAAAATTGTACGACCAGAAAAAGACGAGGGCGACCGCCCCAAAGATAGCATTTTGGGCCCATCGTTATCAGAAAAAGGTTGTGTTGGCTGTGCGAGCCAAGGACAGCAGCGTTGACATTGGGGGGAAAATTTGATATCCAACAACGTCATAGAGGATCTACAAACCTTTTGAGGTGGGCCAGCAAAATAAAGAGCAGAAAAACCGAATGAGCGAAGAGAGCTGGGAGGCTTAGAAACGTTTTGGGGGTTTTTACGACCAAAAATGCTTATGAACTGCAAGGACAACTTTTCTCGGGTACAGGATAATACTCTCTGGGTGGTAACCGGGACTAACGTAGAAAATATATATGAATGCAATGGATAAAATGTGAAACGAGCTATAACACACCTGAATACGGTATTGCATAAACTTGTAGTAAAGGACAGTGTTAGATTCATATTGGAGCCATTCAGAGACTCTGAAAAGAATAAACACGACTAACAGAAGACGAATAGAAGACGATCATAAAATCAAACACGAGACGGGAATCGCGTATAGTCAGGAATACTATTACAACGATGCAGATGATTCCTGTTCGTCAGCAGACGGAGCTTTTTCGACAAGGACACGAGAAGAACAACATTCTCCTGATTGGAAGAATGGAGAGTTTCGAATGCATCGACGATGAATTTCAAACAGTGCATGAGAAGCAAGAGCGCTATAGTGAGCTGGTTCCCTGACGATTACCTCATGGATAATCCAAATAAGGTGAGTGAGGTAACTGAGATGGATAAGGTCAAAGCGGTGTTCCTAAATTCGTGGAGAGGTACAAACTGCCGCGGCGAAGCATTGTGCAAACAATTCCAAAATGCTACGAGGTTGCCTAGCTGCAGCAGCTCATCCAACACGCGACAACATTAACAATCAATTCCCTTGGCAACCTGTCTATTCCTTCATGGAACGCCACAGATGACAGTCATATGAGTACATTCATGACAGTGTCACCCTTTTTTTGTGCTAACCCCTCGTCATTCCACGATGTGTACTACAAAGGCTCGTGCGATGATGTCATGCGAGCTATGCGGTGCACGCAACGTGATACAGAATATAATTAATGACTCAAGCAGCGACATCCACGAGTGGGTTTGTTCTGGCAACAGATCTTCACTTCTAAACACGTATGCGGGAAAAAAACCTGTCTTCGAGAAGAAATGTGGAATTTTGCTGGAGACAACAAGGTTGCAAGTGAGGTCAGGCACCTTAGTTCCGAGACAGCACACAAATTTTCGGAAGACACGTGATTCACGAGAGTTTTCTTTCGTTTTGCCACAGAAAACACGGTCCGTTCTCGTGCACGAACCGTGAGCAGTCGTTAATCTAAGTATGCAGTCTAAGACTGTTGCTTTCAGTGGCGAATGCCGCACGAAATACAGTGGAATAGGAACCGTGATGGCATAAAATAGAGAAGGAACGCGACAAAATCCAGGTGCACGTGAACGAGGTACGCAGCGCAGTCGAGGGATCGATCTGGAGGCGTGGCCAGTCGCGACGGGAAGACGTGGAATGGCGTCACTCACCTAACGCTGAGGAATTGCCCATAAACCAGCAGCTACAGCGCTCACCCACGCGAATAACCATTAGTATTCGTATTTACTACTATCCAAATAGTAGATAAATCTCCTCGAAAAGGACTAGTTGCAGTGCGAAACTCGAATAACAGCCGAAAAAACGAAGTGGAAAAGGGGAAAAGGAGGGTGAAGAAGCGACGAGACGAAGTTTTTTTGGGCACTGATGAGGTGGAATTGCTAAGAAACGACGTGCAGGATACTCTATGATGGCGGCTAGCCGTCAGCTTGCCCCCAACTACTAGCCTCTAGAATTTTGGATGAGTCGCTTTCCCGATTAATGCACATGACGTCATCGCGCGTCATGGGCGGGGCATGAAGACTCGACAAGCTGCAAATTATGCGGACCTCCCACTCTCGTCTCTCGCCTCGCGTCAAGAAGATAGGATTCACAGCAACTCATCGCAGCACTGCTCCCCCATGGTCTTTCTCTCGGGAAAATCGTGTTCCTGCAAACACGACGCCCTTTACCAGGGTCAACTCCAGCAGTGCTCCTTGAATTTGGAGCTGTGGTGATGCTATTTCACAGAAGACGCATATTTCTTACGGAATGGATAGAGGGAATGACGACAAGGATTTTAATACGAGCGTGGAATTGTTTCTTATAAGCATTAACGCTGATTCGCAATAGAGTAAAACCTGAAGTGTTGGGCGCTCATCAATTCCTCAGGAAAAGAATGTCATAAGTTGCTCAACTAGATGAAAAAAAATTCAGTTAACGAAATTGCAGTTTTTATAGGATTGAAGTAACTTTTAGTGGCTTCAAAAGTACATCGTGAATAGAGTGGAACATGGATTTTTTTAGGATTTCTCCAAATATCTATAAAATCGAGACAGCAGGAAGTGGGCGATCCATAGGCTCGTCTTGTAAACACATTCCTACAAGAACATGTCACCTACACACCATGGCTGATGCCGCCTCCTATTGTTGTAAACAAGCTTGGATTTGCAGCAAGCTGTGGAGATTTCAGGAAGTTTGCTGGAGGTTGTCACCGAAAAATCCTTGATTTAATATATACGTGGATATTATAGAATTAGCGCACGATAATAACTGATGATCAGATAACGAGGAGAATCTTATCATGATGGGTACGGATGTCATCCGACCCTTTTCAATTCAGTAATAAGCACCAGCGAAATCTTAAGACTTCCCTTTCAAAAAGAGGTGACAGAGGAGGAGAAAGATGTATATAGATACGTATACATGGTGCAGCCCTATTTGCAATGCTATATTTTCAAGCTTTTTTCCCAGGGAACGTCCTTCCGTCGTCTTGGATATATCCTGAAAACACGCTATCTGCACTCTCACGCCACGTCATTTGATTTCCACGGGTAAACGAATTTCTCATCCCCTCAGTTTCAGGGAGAGTACTCATGGCTTTCACGTTCTTTTTCCTCGTTAACGATTCCTCCAGAGTAGGTACGGAAACAAACTTCGGATTTGAAGGAAATGAAGTAGAGCAAAAAAAGGTAAGAAATTCTTCATTAGTCGACAGAATTTCTCAGCTAAGCTGAATTAGTTGAATATGAAGCGTGAAAACACCAAAGCCTAATGAACAATGAAGTCATCGATGACAAGTGGAAGGTTCTAGATGAAGAAAACCCACACCAAGCATGTGAACCATGGCAAGAGCCAGACGTTTTTCATCAAGTATTGTCGTTTCACATGGAGCCAATCAACTGTGTTTGGCTGTTGAATAGGTGGATTTCACACAGCCTCTGCGGGAAGAAACTTTGAAATTTTGATCATTCAAGAGAGAGGGTATCTTGGACCTAAGCGTAAAATAAGAGTCACCTAAAGAAATGCTCACAAAAAAGGCCACAAGCATACGCAAGCTTCGACGAGTTTCACCTTCCGTGTAGGTAAATACATATTTATACACGCCATTTCCAGTTAGCATGCTAGGTTTTGCACTAAAAATGTTCTCCTGCACAAATTGTATTATAGCATACTTTCCTTCCTCAAAAAATCATCATGAGGGAAAGATTTCAGCGAAGAAAAAAAGAGATCAATTATCCATTAATTATAAAGGTTCATGAACTCGTCAATGAGAGGTTCGGTTCAATTCCCAACAAAAAAGCAGTAAAATTAGTTCGAACACAAATACAAAGGCAGCCCACTTTTTTGGCTATTTATTTATTTCTTTATTTATTTACTTATTTATTTGATACACCAAAAAGTGTGCCGTATGGCAGGTTTTAGTAATAGAAATAATAGTAAATTCATTAGTTATACCATGTTTCCGAATTTCCTAGTCTGTTCCGTTTAGTTTTCATTTCGTGCATTAACCTTATACAAAAACTAAACCTATAAGTAAGTAATTAGGTCTGCATAAATGAATTAAACTACCAGAACTGAAGTCGATGTTAGGAACAATGAAGAAGCACATGAAGAACTCATTTGTAATAAAAATATGAAGTGTGTAGGGTCAATCTCGAATCCGGCATCTTTGCCTCCTTTTTTCAGGTATAGTACCTTTTAGAAAATACAGATAAGGCAGGAGTCGGACAAACCTCGTCAAAAAAAGACGTCATTTCTGGTAGATTGGGAAAATATAGCGGAGCTTCAATTTCCAAGAGGTTGTTCATTTTTGCACACCCGTGGCTATGAACGTACACAGTTCTACAACTAGAAACAAGGAATGAAGTCTTAGTACATTTGTTTTGAATATCGGAGTGAATGAGGAAACATAAATCCACATTTTTTGTTTGAAGGAGGAATGTGAAGAGGAGGTGAGAACGTCCATTGCTGAAGATGTCAAGACTGTGCGGACATGTAGTTTTGAAAAAAAAATCGCTGGATTCCCAGTTTCCGATTCGGTGAACGAATTCTTGCTCAGACAAATAAAAGAGTAAACGAATTCAATTTGAATACAGGGTAATTGTAAACAATAAATATAACCGTCGATCTTGAACAGAACATATCTTCCTTGCTGGTTTTGGCTACATGCTAAGTCATAGAGGTGGTCCATTTAAGACTATGTACCCTATAGCAAAAAGCTCATTACGGCCGTCTTTTTCACACAAAGGCCGGGCTCTGCTTTTCTGAAAATTTCCAAGAAATATAAAATGGTGAGTTCCCTATCGCAATAAAAAACCTGTAGACAAGTTTCTGAAAGAAATAGCTCATTAGTTTGTCATTCCTGAACCTTCTTGAATTGTATCCGTTCTCTTACAGGTATGTTTAACGCAGATCCAATAGTTTTTATTTGCATTGTATTTATATTTGCTTTGCTGTTACTGTCATTCAGCATGGTTTTCCCACGTACAAATAAATAAATAGGGATAAAACCATAGCTAATGACATAGTTAGTCTGATATGTATAGTACGCCCAACCTTGGCGTATATTAGATAAATATGTAAATAAATAAATGAATAACTCCGCTGTGGCCGATCCCAAGTCCGGATGAAAAAGGAGGAGGGTTGGGCGACGGGTCAGCAACCGGTCCCCGTAAAAAATCCCTACCGCTACAGAAACAACGAACATATATGATACTGCTGAAAAGGGGTGGAGAGAGTTCGTTGCCCGATGTGCCCAACAGCACAGGAGGAACTAAGTCTAAGTCTAAATAAATCGAATAAACAATATGCGAAGCTAAGACTGTACATGAATATACAAGTTGTAAAATATATCGAACGACACTGACATTCCCAGGGCAATAAACGGCTGTGCAAGTAGAGAAAAGAAGAAGAGTTAAGGAAAGAAAGTTTTCTTATTTTTTCAACATTTACAACCTTGAAAATTGCTCACCTCATCAGCTCATTTTCTTTAGGAAAGTTAGTTCCACTAAAGAAAATAGTAGGTGAGACGCCAGAGAGAAAAAGAACACAGGAAAATGCGCAGGAACTAGAGAGGGCAGCGAGAAAGGTGCGCAATACGCACGTGTACTCAACTACCGTCGCACTTGAAATAGACTATAACACCTCCCTATATTTTCATTAACAAAGTTGTAAAGCGCGGAGCGAGATGGATAGATTCTCAAAAAAAAAAAGGGTTTGTGCTTTTTTTCTGATAATCTGAGCGTAAGCTCTACCCATTCGTGACGAATGCTTTGAATAGATCGTGACAGTTGCACTACACACGAGAGCAAAGCGCAAATACTTTGAGAACTTAGGAACTGGCGAACAGTGCCTTGAAGAGGAAGATCTGAACAATGGCCTCCCACTGTTGTCAATATTCTTCGAAACAAATTGTTGAAGAACATATAAGTTGTTTAGTGACAAAGATAGCAGCAACAAGAATGGTTGTTTCATGTTTGAATGCCTTCGACGTAGCGTCATCTCGCCTTATTAGACATTCCACAGATCCATTCTCTAATCACATTGTTCCGTGTAATGTGAAGTAAGCAAAGAAACTACTGCAGTTGACAAGCACAGTGTGATGTACCGATGATAACGAAATGCAAAAAAAGGCTTGTCATATCAAAAACTCACGTGAGTTCAACAAACTGCGCTAACTCATTGCTCCTCACTTGAGTCCAACGAATCGTAGTGGCAGCATTGTTCTCCAAGCATCTGAAGTCGTACACCAGAAACTGAAGCGAAAACTGTCAGCTTCAGCCAATCAGCGGAGTCCGTTGCGACAGCAACACAACGCACACACACACATAACCTTGAAGAACGTGAAGCGTTGAACTGTTAGAGATCATACATCTCATTCCTACTCCGCAAACACTCCGAGATATGGGATCGAGTCTCGGAGAAATGGCAGCGTCTCTGAATAACTTCCAGTCGTTTATTTAAAATTATTCATCTATAAGAAACAAGATGAGTAACTTGGTAATGTGATGCTATATTCCGAACGTTCTGCATCAAACCTCTAAGAATTTGCCATCCAGACTTTGCCTGAACTGATAAAAATCATGGTTTTGTATTGCAACACCATTTCGAATGGTTACGGTAGGTATGCGGTATACAGTGTATCTCGCTAATTCTTTTTAAACTTGCAACTAATTTAGTAAATTGTTGGTCAGCACATCAGTGGCACTTCCCTGCCAGAATCCTCAGACTCTTGTGCATTCTTACGGTATATACTTCTACATCCACAGCAATGAAGCAATTCTAGCGTTACTTACAGCGAGAATGCTGGGCCCGAATGCATCATTAAGATTACCCATGGTAAATGTGTCAGTGTGCCCAGCTGCTGGATGCATCATTGGGGTTACCCTCGGTAGACGGTAGGTCACTGGGATTACGCTGGAGCCGCAGGCACCAGTCCGATTACCCACGGTAAACCTATTGAAACCACACAAGCTTTCCCTTGTTAGCATGCGCGTCAAACACGTTTACCCAGGGCAATCTCGATGATGCATGCAGGCCCTGAAGTTATGACCAACACAGGACCATATGCAATTCAATGCACCAGTTTTACATCTTTAGCTATACCCCGTCTCAACTTTGTCCTGTGCCGTGTGCAAGAAACGGTCTGGACCCGCATTTGTGGACGTAGCCGAAAAGATTGCGCCTTACCCGCTGCTCTGAACTGGACAAGTTCCCATGACAAGAATGGGTATACGATGTTGGGAGGAATCGTCTCAGCCAGCGATGCAGGGTGGTGGCAAAGGTAACAAGATATGAACCATTTTTGTTGAGAAACTTGTCCACTATGGGCGAGGGGGAAGCTCAGAATCTTCCCGGGAACGTTCGTGATCACGGCACCTGCAGTGGGATTCATGAACGTTACCGGGAAGGTTTTAAGCTTCCCATCTTCCCACAGTGGGCGAGTTTTCTTAACAAGATGTGATGTATCTTGCTATTTTTACTACTACTTGTTTTCGTCTTCTGAAGATGGTCAATCGGACGAAGAACACCGCTTTTGCCAGGGAAACTCATCGGCTTTTGAGCGACGTGTAGCTCCTCACCCTAACGGAGGTGTTCATGAATCCCACTACTGGAGTTGCGCGAGAAGCAAGCCTAATGTTTTACCAACTTTGCAGGGTTACCACTTGATCCATTACGTTTGAGTGATAAGTTCGACAGAATCATTTATTCGTTTACAGAGTTGCAGAAATCATCCGTTGTTAGGCCAAGCATGGCGGGCCCGAAGAGATTCGCAGTACTGCTAATTAACATCACTTTTGCGCGGTTACCATGGGTGAACGGTACATGAAGATCCCTTCAGATTTCGGATTTTGTGTGAGTTGTCATAGGCGGACATTTTGTAAGCTCGCGATTACAACCCCTATCTCGCATGTTCGTGACACATTTCTGCCACAATTTACAGCTTGGTCCAGTTTTCTACAGTATTCCTAAAGCAATCAAACCACGTCTGCATTACTGAGCAGAAGGAATGTTGAATCGTGACCATTACAAGGAATGACTCCCTGTGCAACGTATCGAACGACTCTAAAGAATATTGTTCAGATACCAATTTCCAGCAACCTTTTCCTAGAATTTTGAAGCAAAACAGGTGCAACACCATGACACTTAAGGAGAACAAAGTAGAAGAATGCCAAAAATGAAATAAATATCTATTGTTGTTATGTTGAAAGTGGTAACTTTAAATTTACTGACAAACACACAACATAGTGGCGGCCACATACAGGGTGCGCGCGAACTATTGGCGCGTGGTTTTTTGAGCCCCACTCAGGCAGGGTTGAGCAAATCCACAAGTCCTGCTGTAGGCGTCTTGGCGTGAGCCACTTCTATCGTATACAAATACTGGTTTTCCAAGTGGCCTCTTTCTGTGCTTACACAGGCTTCAGGAAACCTCCTGGTCAAATCGCTCGTGACACGGGGTCGGTCACAGCTTCCTTCGTCCCGGGATTTTGGAGGTAGGCTTTAGAAGACTCCAACCACCCATGTACGATAGATACCAACTAAGCCTCGGCTATTGCATGCCCACCGTGGATTGGACCAGCAAATGAGTACCATGGTCAAAACAGTATCTAAAAAGCCGATTTTGCTAGTTCTTGCAAGCTCAGGACTGGTAACTTGCAGTAAGAGCAAGGGAAGTGAATGTTTTGGAAGCGTGGAAGACTCCCAATTCTAGAAGTGAGAAGTTGCTCCTGCGAGCTTGTTTGGCCCCGACCTAGAAGCCAAAATTCGTTCGAAACTGGTTTCCCTGGCGGTTTCACTGAATTTTGGGTCCTAGAGATTGTCTACGTCACTCACTTCATTTACATTCCTATGAGCTCCGCTTTAAATATGTTAGTGCGCAAGGTCTGTACTAGTGAATAGGTAGAACTAGAATCGGTGAAATTCGTCCACCAAATATCTTGAGGGAATCTTGTGAAGTAATGCCTGCGTGCCTAGGGGGTGAAAATATGGTCAAATCTGGAGGTTTCCTCAAGGCTTTACTCACCAGAAAGGGAACCACTTGGCAATGTAGCTATTGTTTACAGTAGGTATTGCTCCAGTAAACATACCCACAACATGGCCTGTAAATTCGCTCAAGCATTGCTGATTGGAGCTCAAAAAAGCCAAGCGCCAATAATTTGCGCGCACCCTGTACGTATTTAGCACCCACACGATTTCGGCCGACAGATTTTTTTGCATTTCTCAGCCTTATAATGAGCATTCAAAACGAGGTTCGAGTTTGTGTTGAGGCACTATGGGGACTTCCTTTCTGTTGCTTACCACGGGCATAGAGTATGTTCAAACTGGATTAAAAAATAAGAGTTCAATTTCGTCGGTTTTCCTAAATTCTGTGTAAAATTTTTGTATCTCGCTATAGAAGGAAAAGGAGTGGTGAGTCAGATTGAGCATGTTTCCCTTCAACATTTCCCTATAAACGCTTTTACCGGACTCTACGCACCGGCTGGAGCCAGGGACAGAAGCAAACCGTCAATTTCGTCAAAAATTTCATTTTAATGAATCTTGCTAGTAAAGCAAGCCTCGGAATTTTCCTATGAGTATCTGATTGCCTGTTAGCAACACAAATCGTAAAAAAATCCGAGTCTGAAAATGCATGGTTTATCCCTGGAATGACCGTGAATCCGTTCTTCACCATTTTTTTACCCCTGTTGACAATTCTCGCTCTCCCCTTAGATGAAAAACTGCTCATCGAAACTACTATTGCAAAACACGCAAACACATCGAAAATAGAATCACATTTTACCCAGGTTCAGTAAAGTGATCTAGGAGAAAAACTGAAATGTTTCCAGAAGCACTGCATTTTGAGCTCTAAATGCGAGGAATGGGCGCAATTCCATTCAGAAGCATTTCTCGGAGCAACAAAGCTGAGACAAGAAGGAGAACACTATGCCTTATCACAACCTCAAATATTGTCCTGATAGCTCATTCCAATACTAAGATATAAATTTTATATTTTCATCAGTTGATCGCCTAAAATCGGCAGAGTGCTAAATATGTGGCCGCCACTGTATAAAACTCACACGGGAAAAACCTGGGGGTGGTTTGCTACCGTTCCTTAATATCCAACTGTACCGCTCCCAGGGGATTCATGAAACCAAATGCTACCGCAAACGTAACAACAAGACATTATCGGTCCCTACCTACTTCTCAGCGCACCCAAAATAAACTAAAAGATCGTTACTGGTAATGACAGACAACATTAGACGTAAAACATGTTAAAACAGCTCAGTGGTCGAGCACCTCAAAATTGATTAATTAAACTTAGTGAGGAACGGATTGGTCCTGGATGCTCCACTCTCGCTCAACGAAACGACCATCTCCGAATGCTCCAGCTACGTATATCTAGGTCGGGAAGTCAATATGATGAACGAACTCGCCCCAGAGCTGGGCAGGAGAAAGCGAGCGGCTTGGGGAGCTTATAAGAGCATCGAGGACGTAGTGAAGAAGACGAAGAACACCAGGCTCCGCGCCCACTTCTTCAACACCACGGTTCTCCCTGCTTTGACCTACGCTTCGGAAACCTGGGCGTTACGTAAGCAGGATGAGAATGTGGTCAGCGTCATCAAACGCTCCATCGAGAGGGTAATGCTAGGAGGGACCCGAGTGAGAGCGGGAATACGGAGTTCCACCCTACGTCAACAATCAAAAATTAGGGACGCTGCCGTGTATGACAAGCTGAGTAAGATCAGGTGGGCCGGACACGTGATGCGCCTTGACGACCACCGTTGGACAAGAGCCGTCAGCGACTGGACGTAAAGCGCACGACAGGAAGACCACCCACACGATGATTAAACTTCTTCACGAAGCCCTTTAAAGAACGATATGATGCTCTTTGTGTCTTTCGAACAGAGAGAACGCACTGGACTACCGTAGCACGTGAGAGGAACAAATGGAAGGATTCTTGGCGCCGGCTCGGTATACCCGAGGATCAACGGGAGTTAAGGTGATCCAGGTGACTAGGTCGACGCGTCTCGGTTGAATCGCCTTCTTCAGAGACTGAAAGGCCAATATCGAGCAGGCCACCCGGTCAAACGCCTCTTCAACTTTGCGCAAATTGTTCACCACTCTCGTAATAGCACAACAAGCTAGAATAGATAACACCGTACCTACACCACGATCTACATATGGTCAGAGACTGCTTATCTCAACCAGTACAGAGTAAAACGCATCTGTTTGTGTCTGTTGGTTATCGCTTTTATCTCACGATCTAACGGACAAGCACACATGAATCCTATGCCGTTCGACTCAGAATTGTACCCTCTAGCTCAATGTCAGGGTCTTTTGCCTTAAATAAAAGGGCCATCTTCTATGCCAGAGCTCTTTTTAACGTGAATACTCATGAGCTTGTCGTAACTACCTCAGCTATCTGAGATGACATTTACTTTGGCGTAGTTTTGTTGAGCGAACATGTGGTTATTATAGATTCTTATCAGGCCTAGAACATGTGCAACCAACCAATGTAATCGCGGAACCTTTCCAGTCTTCCTTTCGGAGGTGGACGGCTATCCGTTGTCCGCTGTTGTTGTTCCTGTTGAGGGGTTCGAGGTGAGCACATAGTTCCATGTGCTTGTGAGTTGGTCAGAGGTGCTCGTCTCTTACTACTTTCAGGAGAATACGTGGCAGCACTGCAGATGTGAAAGCCTGTCACAACGGCGAATAATAGGCCAACCGCAACTCTTAAAATGAAAGTATTGGTTTTGATACTGGGCATTTTTTATAATAACTTCATTGTTTCTTCTTCTATACTGTGCATTAATTTCGTGAGGATTCCGCAGGAACACCTTATAAGGACAGTTGTAAAAATGCAATATGTTACATGAAAAAAAACTGCATAAATCTGGTCTTTTTCGTTTACGGCAAGGCCGCTGTAAACTGAATAAAGCGTGTCTTACGACATGGAAATTTTACACTCATCTTCTCTATACTGATTCTCCTCTGACCCATAAGTTTCCAAGATAACAAAGAAGAAATAATTTTCCCATATTACCAACAATGATAAAGCTAAGCAAAAGACGTGTGGTCACCTCTTACTATTTTACTACCTCTTACTATTTTACTTAATGTTCTGTATCCCAACTAGTTATTGACGAATAAATGAATTGAATTGAATTGAAGGTAAAAGAATAAACCAACAACCATCATACAGTAACTTTCGCTCCACCTACAATGAAATGTTTGTTAAAGATGTTGTTGAACAAATGGACGGCGAGAAACAATGGAAATCGAAAAATAATCATTAAGAAAAGAATTAGCAACTTTAGTATTCAGAAAAACGAAATCATCTACAGGCAGGCAAACTTTGCTATTACCTTAGAGCGAAGTCAATCCTGCTGAGGACTGTGAGAGGTGATTTCTCCTGCATGATTAGATTCATGGACTGCACGTCTATTTCTTGTAAGATGTTACCAGAGCAAATACTACTGGTGGCAAAGAAGTAAACTATTCGCAGCTCACGAGGAAACAATATTAATTAGTACCACAAACGACCCTAACTTTCAAGTGAACATTCTTTTAATATCTAATACTGCCCACCTACCGTTCGGTTGCCATTCAACTGGTGAGCCGATCAGAAATGCAGGATTTTTGAAACAGACTGGTTCTGAGTTTCTAAGGAGCTACCACGATGCCCAAAACGTGATCCAAAAATCTTTCCCCTGAGTTAAACGGTTGCGGAAAATGTTACTTCCAAGGTTGTAGTGGCCAAACCAGCAGTTCGATCTATCAGAGGTGTAGTTCTGTAGTTTGAGCCGTACGAATTCCAGAAAGGTCTAGACTTTTCCATATCATTTTTTGTGATAAGTAGATCATAGATTGACATGTAAGACCTAACTTGACGTTATGATGATTTGCAGCGATATGGAGTAGTGGCAAGCGTTGCGGACATCAGTACGGCTCAACCTGCAAGATCGTACAACCAATAGATGCGCTACTCGAATCTCAGAATCCAATTTCCTGTTGGTATAACAGAGGTGAGAACATTCCATAGGGGGATTCGCCCTGGACACAATCACGTCGTCAACATATTCCAGCAAGGTTTTCTGGAAGATCACCTAGAGGGAGGTTAAACAGGAGATGCGCTCAGTCAAACAACATGAGATAAGTGAAGGAGATGAGTGGCCAAAGTTTCAAAGATATTTAATAATATTTCCTTTCTGAGCGACAAATGTTCCAGCAAGATGCACGTGCTTACCTCAGAATTGTCGAGGTCTGGATGTGCAATCATTCTGCCCACTTCATCAGCCCTCTCACAGCCAAGAATGAATCTCCTCAACCATGTAGATGAAGGTTCTGGAAGCCAATGTCCTACTCAGGACCATAAAATAATCCTCACCCCATTAAAAATAGCTGATTTACCGAGGACATCCTTTAAACGGAGCCTTGCAGGAACGTCCTGACGGGATGCCGATCCACGAATAACTCCGCTATGGAATACTTCCAGTTCCGCTGCACCTGCAGCAAAGTGTTCTTGAGATCAACAGTGCCTGGCAGATTATAAATATAGTCTTTATAATTTTCCTCCAGAACTTCTGCTAACGTGAAGCTTAGAAGTTTAACCTTTATGAGAGTTTTAGAAGCTCGAGGGTGATGGGAAAGTGGCAAAGCCCATCATTCCATGAGTGAACTCTCTTAGCAAAAAGATTCTCTTGATAAGACTCGAATCTTCTGATTTGATATTATCCACGAACGGCCACGGGATGGCTTTTGTAGGTGGAACTTGGCGATAAATAACTGTTTTGTAGCAAATTGGACTGAAATCTAGTCGAATACGTTCATTCACAGATGTGCTTGATTGTGATATGTCGGGCCTACTTATATTTATTACAGGAAATCACTCATGTGTAATATAATAATAACAACAGGGAGACAGGTAAACTTAAGACGTAAAATTAAAACTGCAACCATGAAACTTCAAAACTGCAACATCGACCAGAAAATAAATCTCCCAAAAAAAAGAAAAAAAAACGAATAGACAAAAAGAATGTGGGGCAGTTAGCTAAGCACCCAACTACATTCCCAGATAAGTGTCCATCATATTAATGAAAGATCTAAGTTTAGTAGGGAATGATTTCCTATTGTGTAGTCTCAGATACCCTGAATCAGCCCTGTTGGTTAAAAAAAATTGTAACTTGCAGTTGTGCTTAGCCCGCATAATAGAATATTTGACGGTGTTGCCCTGATGAGAGAGAGTCTAGATGAACAGAATATTTCAGGTCTAATTTTGCACATCCCATTGATGATTTCATGGAATAGAATCAGATCAAACTTCCGTCTCCTAATAGCCAAAGAAGGAGGCCGAAGATTTGCATTTTGTTCTTCATGCCAGGGAATCCCTTCGTACGAAAAACCCAGAGTCCTAGTCATGAGTTTCCTAGTAGAAGTATTTTGAACGCTTCCAAGTTTGGCAACTGTGGTGAGTTTGTACGAATTGGAAACAGCGGTACCATATTCTAAAATTGGGCGAACTAATGTCTTACAAGCTCGAAGCAGAACTTCACTGTCATGTGTGCTAAGAACTCGGAATAGATTATATTGGGTTTTGCAATAAGTTCGTGCGGTTTTTCACCTTAATTTTTTTCTGGAAACTGAGCTCTGTTTGGTTACATGTCAGTGACCATTTTGTAGCCCTTGCTTTACTCTTTCCAAATATTCCAATCAATTTCCTCATTCCTCGCCAAACCTCATTTTCTATCGCCTGGAGTGTGAGGCACCATTTCGACTAGTACGACAACCTCCGACCACTACTACTGTTTGACTTCTATCCTGCATGGAGTGCAACTCAAAACACAACAGATATCAAACTCATGTAAAGAGAACCCATTACTGTTGAAAAGGCGGCGCAAAAATGGATGCCCGCCTCAGAAAAGTTAACTTTAACCCAGAGGTTGTCCCCCTTCCAAAAGTGGAGTTTGAAGAACAGTGAGACATTTACGCGGCAGGTTTTTCTTCAGATGTCAAGAAGAACAGCTAAGGATGATAAATTCTAGCGACAACAGAGTTCAACTGATTCAGTTCACGAAAAAACTTCGGAGGGCACAGTACGAGGTGACAATCCCCATTGAGAGGGTGCGTCGCCCCTGAGCAAATTCCAATTGAACAGTATCCGACATTTTAGAATAAAAGGTATTGCCACTCGTACAACCTTTAAAGCCTGAAGCAGTCGCTATCCACTTATTTTGGATACTTTATTGGGCAATTTCTAGCGTTCCATTAAGAAGTTGCAGTTGAGACTCCCAAATTGGGTCGTCCCAAACAATGTGGCTTTTCATGGGAAGGGAACCAAGGAGCTGCTCCGCCTCTGACGGCGTTGATAGCGGAGGAAAGGGGCTACATAAAGGACTCGTTGTGATTCATGTTGGTTGTGAAAAGCTGTACTTCTAGTGCCCCTAAAAACCCGCACGAACTTATTGCCCAACCCAATACACTACCCTGGAAGTCTCCGAAGCGATTTGATAACAATGCGCATCGAAACACAGATCCCTAGACACCGGAAAACCGAGATCTTCAACCTGATCAACATGCTGGATAACAGAACCTTCCTGAGAGTAGCTGCCTTCACGGTTTTTTGATCGATGATGCAAAACTTTCGTCTTCACTTTACATACTGTAAGTTCCCCGTCAGCTGAAAATACCTGTGCAGCGTTCCTAGTCAGCTGAAAATTCCTGCAGTTTGAAGCACTTCTATATCACCAAAACTTGAAATGGTGCGGTATATTTTGAGATCATTAGAAAAACACTACACTTAACGCCCTTATTTAACATGAGTGATGGCAGTTCATGAGCATAAATGTTGAACAAAATAGGGGGGGACTCCTCCTTGAGGTACCTCACTGACCATTCTCCGACAGATTAGGAGGATCCCCCAGCTCACAAGGTGTCGTTGAGTATCCAAGCAAATTTAATTCAAAAAGTATTTCAATTATTAGGTTTGTACAGGTGAAATGTTGCTTTTTGGAAATTGGAGATGCAAATTCATTATAACAACAATACTACGCCATCTTAATCCAAAATATAGTCTCCATTGTTATCGACGACTCTTCAGCATCTCCCGCCCAAGAGTTGGATTCCCCTCTCAAAGAAGCCAAAGCCAGTGTGCTGCGCTTGTTTACCCAGCGTCTGACCCCGTCATGGTTATTGAACTTTCCCCCCTCCAAGGCGTGCTGCATTGAACGAAAAGTGTGATAATCAGATCGTGCTATATCGGGGCTATAAGGAGTGTTTATACTTCGGCGCGACGTGACCGTCGCGTCCAAGCAAATTGTTATGTGATGGGTCCCGAGTGGATGCATGCGCAAACAGTGGCCGCGATGAGGTAGTTGACGTTTGCGCTCGCGACGCGACGTCGCGCCTTGTTTATACTTTTGTTCTTGAAAAACGACCGATGATTTCGCCGATGTCGGAGACTGGAGTAGCTGTTGTTTCTATGATTTTCTTGCTGCTTGGGCCTAAAACTTACAGGACTAGACGACTTATCATAAGAACGCATAAACGTTGACGCTTACGCCTAATCGAGCTATGTGTGTAATTCTGCGTGTACGCAAATTTGCGAACTTTGGCATGGCACAACCACGCGACGCGACGGCTTCGCTACCCGTCGCATCGCGTATGTTGTAGCCGTCGCAGCGACGCCATCGCCTCGCGAAAAAGTATAAACACTCCTATACGGTGGGTGCGGCACCAATTGCCAGTCCAGGTCCTCGATCTTTTTTGCGAATTTTCGCGAATTTTTGCTTTCGCCCCGAACGTTTTTTTCTCGAATTTCTGAAATTCTCAAGGATCATGGGTTGCCCGCTGGAAGAGAACAGTCACAATGACGGTAGATAACCTCACAACGGCACTTAGCTATCCTGAAACGGGAATTAGTCTGTAGAAATAACCATCAGAACCCAAGTGGCATTTCATTTGTACCAACCTAATAGATTGTTAGTTCTGAAAAAAAAAACGACGGAAATCCTGAAAATTATTCAGCACCCTAACAAAAACCCAATAAAATGTGCGACAGCATGGTTTCTATGTATGTAGATGATCCAATTACATATCCAGTAGAAAGGAAGAATTATATAAATCGCCTCTTCTAGTTATCATGTGTTGTTGCTGTTTGATCAACTTAGATGGTGAACAAATATATCCAATTATTCGACAAATAGTTGAATAAGTGGCTTTTGGACGTACAACAAAGTTCAGCGGCAGTATCGGTGGTATATCGGTACCTGCCTCACCATGTCGTACTCTACACTATAGCTAATCGGAACAAATGTTTAACAAAACTGTTGAAAATCCTGATGAAGTGGGTATGGTTTCGAAACTTCTAGAAGGCTGATGATGTACAGTAGCGAGCAAAAAGATTGCAACTTTTGGTTTTTAGTCTGTAACTTCGTTCAAAGCAAAGCTTGGATGTTCAAATTTTTATGGTTGTTGTAGGTACTCATAGGAGTAAGAAGTGGGTTGAAACCTGCTCATTGCATCAACTTCGTATTTTTTTAAGAAAAGTTTTTTCTCGCAGAGGTCGAAATCTGTAATTTAACACAGCCCGCAATGTCTCCCAAAATGAGGTCTATCGTGGAGATCTGGGCTCGAATCGCTTCCGCATAGCAGAGTCGACCCGTCTACATCGGAGAATGTGCATATGCTGACCACTGGTACACAACTTCGCAGACTATGTGAGCTTAATTCGGCAGTGGCCCTCCATGGATGTTCCTGCCACCGTGGCTCCCTCTGTCAGCTCTGCTCAGAAGGGAAAAATGCTGCTGACGCTTCTATAGTTATGGCTGCAGGTGTTCGGTTCTAATGCAGCTCATCGCTCCTTCATAATTCCGAAATATTCCGTCTGCTTGCAATGAAGCCAAGTGTGTACATCACGGAAAATAAGTTTTGGAATTTTTTCTATCCCACGGAGGAAGGTACCTCAACGATCCCATGAGTGGTAAAGATCCTCCAGGGTTATTAGGATATTGCTGTGTACATGACACTTCATGCCGCCATGAATTTGATGAGGTAGGTCTTACACAGCTGCAATGAACTTCACGATACACCACCGAATTGTGATACTGTAACCTGTCACTATACAAACCGGCTAATTCAGGTTGTTTTGGATGGAGCAGGCTAAATGAGGCATTTCCACAGCAAATAAATCTGAGCGAAGTGTGAAAACATGTTCGTGGGGCAAGGAGGTACACGCACGCGTTCTAGTGAACAGCACTTCTCACTTCGAGTAGCCCTGTTTCGACAAATCCGACGCTGCATGAATTGTAATATACACGGCAATATTCTAGTAATTCTGGAGGATCTTTATCACTCGTAAGATTGTTGAGGTACCCTCCTCCATGAGATAGAAAAAATTCCAAAACTTATTTTCCATGATGTACACACTTGGCTTCATTGCAACGAGTCGGAATATTTCGAAACAATGAGGGAGCAGTGAGTTGCATTGGAACCGAACACCTTTAGCTAAACTTATAGGAACGTCAGCAGCATCTTTCCCTCCTGAGCAGAGCTGACAGAGGGAAGCAAGTTGGCAGGAACATCCATGGAGGACCACTGTCAAATTAAGCTCACATAGTCTACGCAGATGTGTACCAGTGGTCAGCGCATGCACATTTTCAGATGTAAACGGGTCGACTCTGCTACATAGAAGCGATTCGAGACCAGATCTCAACGATAGGCCTAATTTTGGGAGACATTGCGGACTGTGTCAAATAACAAATTTCGACATCTGCAATAAAAAATTTTCTTAAAAAATACGAAGTTGGTGGAATGAGCAGGTTCCAACTCATTTCTAACTCGCATGAGTACTTACAACACCCATGAAAATTTTAACGCCCAGGCTTTGCTTTGAACGGAGTTACAGACTAAAAACCAAAAGTTGCAATCTTTTTGTTCGCTACTGTATCTGCCATACATAGTGTTGTCGTTCAGACCAACCTAGGATGATTGCAGTTATGTTCTGCCTCGGCCCATAAAACTTGATTTCACTTCTAAATACAATATTGAGAACATCTTTAAAGACCTAGTATACCTGCTTTAGACCACCAAAATGCCAGAATTGACCTTCATTCCCCTATTGCCCTAAACCAGGTATTTTTGAT
This sequence comes from Ancylostoma ceylanicum, assembly GCA_000688135.1. NCBI lineage: Eukaryota > Metazoa > Nematoda > Chromadorea > Rhabditida > Ancylostomatidae > Ancylostoma > Ancylostoma ceylanicum. The sequence continues at coordinate 479,163 of JARK01001353.1, read as the reverse complement.
TTATTTTTGTCAGGTCCATATCCTTACCGGGGTATGGACCTGACAAAAATAAATCAACCCGGCATTATCGTTTCATTCCATGCACAAGAGGAAACTAAGCTATAGTGACCGAAGTTATAATTCTGTTCGTATTTGTGCCGCGATTTGAAACGAGCAAGAACTGCGCTCACATAGAATCTCTGTGCCGAAACAAGCCGCTATGCAGTAGTGGCCAAGAAGGTATGATCAGTATCCGTGCCGACCAGGGAATCCCTTGCTATAACTCACCTCTGGATTGAGCCACCTTAAGTAAATTTAGATATGCACTGATGCACTGATGCTCCATAGGAACTTCCTACCAGCCTCTTCGCATGGAGAAGGGAATTCATCCTTGTTATATATTATATATATCCTCTTATATATTATATATATTATATATACATCCTATATATTATATATATCCTTGTTGCATTGTTAAGCACAAGCTTCCAATCTTCAACTTCCTTGGCTCCCATGGATTTTGTCCAATATCTTCACTCCGACCAGCTGAAGAAAAAGAGCTGATAAGCAGATTGGGCTCATATCCGCCTATTGTTTTCCCTATGTCAATGCCGAATTTCCTTTCGCTGCTCAAGCAGGCGATAAAAGTAAATTAAAAAATTGAATACTCGAATTTACTAAAAACCTATTTCACTGCATCTATAGGAATATTAATAACATTAAGGTTGTATATGAATATCAGAAAAGTTGTTAGAGATTTATATCATAGGAATTTCCCACAGGAATGTTGCGTATTCTTTGGGAATACTGAAGATTTTCTTCTTACTTTTATTGAACTTTCTTATGTAAGCAGAAGAACCACAAAACGCGACTTTTATAGCAAATTGCTCGTTAACCATAGAATTTAGAATAATTCCGCCTCCAAATGAAGCGAGGCGAGACAAGCGAAGAACCATATCCTGATGAAAGCGGTGGAAAAAGATTTGCAACGCGGTGGTTCTGTTTAAAAGCAGTCAACGACAATGTTTAGCAGTGGAAAGGAAGAACGCTTTGAACTTTATTATATCCTCGGATATCCAATGACCGTGGTTGCATTCAAGATTAAAATCGCCAGCAAGAACTTCGCGAGCCAGCAGCTTACAACCCGCTGAGGTGACTACAGGCCAAAGCAAACGCAAAATTACGGGAAACCTCGGCTACAGAGCGATCGAGTTCATGATCACCCAAAAATCGCGTTGGCTCATCATGTCTCATCGCTATTCAAGCAGCGACTGAAAGAGGAAGAAAAGCCCTACTAGAAGTTCATACAAGTTCACTTGTAGTAGCTCACATTAGACAGAAGAGAAAAATGTTTTTGCATACGCCGCGAAAGGACAATTATCATCGCAACAACTTGATACTAGATAGCGGCGACGTCAGAAATCGCCGTACCACCTAACCTCAATTGAGATTCCACTCGATGAAGATTTAGATTCCATTTATTGCGTCCCTTTGAATTGTAAACAGCTCTAAAGAGACCTGTACTGCTCAGAAGAATAGTAAAGAAACCAAATAGCGCAGCTCGGCCGCGCTTCGTGGATAATAGTAATTTTCTGCAATCTACTTCACTAAATCAAAGGTTAGATTCGAATAGTGATCAAGGAAATGAAACCTATAGTAGTCAACAATACAGCAGGTTCTCCAACAGCTCGCAACAGCACTGCCCGCTCTTCCCGCAGAATGCCTTCAAAAATGGTGCTCCTCATGCTTCCGTGGATTCTCACATACACCACTTTGTGGCACTTGCGCACCTTCTACGTTTCGAATAGTTTTGCAAATGAAAGTAGAGATGAGACCCTGTCTACAAAGTATGGCTCGAACAACTCTACAATCTGTTATAGAAACCTGTTACTGAAAAAAACCTAATATTTTTTTCTGCAACTTTAGAAAGCTCGCTGCAGACGACGAAACATTCCGGGGTATGTACATGGTCCTTCCGAGATCCGATGACAGTGACTGAGCAAAAGCCGAATTCATTCTGACTGTTTACACAACCTCCAAACACAATCCTGAAGCGGCACAAACACACGAAAATTTTTATCCATAAAAGAGTAGTGAGTTCACCTGTATCCTACCCGAACCATATTGTAGTATTTTTCCTCACAAAAGAAGTGCATCATATTAAACTGCCAATTCAAAAAAAAGACATACGATTGCAAAGACTCTCCCACACGTTGTTGCAGGTTGTACTTGAATTTTGCTAAATGGTCTACACAAGCTCAAAATTCCATGTCGATGATTACTCACCATGCTGATAGAAACACCTCCACTCACAGCGTGGCAAATGGCTACATCATGCAGAGCTGCTTCGTACATAAATGACCATTGGTTTTATTATATAATCTGTTCATTTAGAAGGTGCACTCCACATCCATGTCAGCCATGAGGCTAAGTTTGCATTGGAGCGAGTTGATAGGTTTATCAGCTGCTGAGGCGAATGGAAACTACATAATGTGGTGGGCACATCACCTCGATCCATCGAGAACGTAGCCGTGGGGACAACCGGTATGTGGAGTGCACGTTCCTAATAAACGAACTATACACCACTGTATGTTTTAGGGTGGCTTTCCTGTATAGCGCCAATTTCGGCTGTATGAGAAAGGCTTGGCTCACTGCTTTCGTGGAATTAGACATGTTTCTTGCTTAACCCAAAACAGTTGCCATCTGATAGAAGGATCTTCTATAATACTAACTTGCAATTTGATGAATGGGACGGACAAAGAAGAACCGCACGTTTCACTGTTCTCACAGTCTATTTCGCAGTCGGTATCATATTTCCGCCGCTGTCTACTTCTAGGTCTTCCTCATCTTCAATCGTCAGGTCACAGTACGCTGCATCAAAAAAGTAGGGCTCTCTTCAGGGTCGCCGTCATCTCGCGCTCTTGGCGGGTTGCATTGGTGATATCACACCGACCAAGTTTGGCCAGCAAAAGAGCAACCACGCGTGAGTAGTCAACAGCGGTAAAAAATCAAGAAAGTGATCGAAAAGATGTCGCAGGTCAAAACATTTGCTTTATGCAGCGACATCACGCTAATACGCGATACAGCAAAAAATCGCCTATTATTTTCGAAGTGGCGCTCATAGTCGTTGTTCATTTACTAGTGGACCGGCGGACTACTTAGCGTAGAACCACCTTCGCTCGGCTACATGCCGGAGAGAGAGTTCCCACAGAAATAGGTGTTGCAGTGAACATGATAACGGAAGTTTTCAGAAAAAAAAACATCGCATGTGAGCTGGCTGGGCAGAAGCGGGTCACAACCGAATGTCGCGACCCATTAACATGAAATCTGGTGTCCACTTTTACGTTGAGACGTACGTAAAGTTAGAAAGTATGGATGTGACAGCCATTTGAGGTCCATGAGAAAAGCTTTGAGTGCGAAAATAAGTTTGTACGTTGTTATTAGCGCGATTTCTTCGTTCAATTCGTAGTTCATTATGGTAAGCACATCCGTCAAAACTTCTATTACTCTCACTAGACCTTCCACACGAAAACGTCATGTTACTGAAGCATCTTTTTAGCATCAAAACTTTCAAACCTTTTTATCTCCTAATATTTCCAAGTGTAAGCGTCATAGGAGTGCTACAAAGAATTAGTGACCACGGAGGATTTTCATAGCTGCAGATGCTGCATAGACTCAGCCACACTGACAAGAACAAAGAAAGGAAGTGATTCCCACCATTGAATAATGGTGACTTTCTTAATTTTATCTAATAAGGTCCAAAGCATATCTCTGCCAACAATTTTGAGCAAACCATATCCTGCTTCAAGCTGAAGATTTCACTGCATCGCGTTATTTTCTCCTCTCATCCACATAACTTTGAATTAAAACATTTCACATAATTTAGTCTCAGCCGGAGAACGATCTTTTCAGCTCATTTATCTCCTGAGCAATAGGTGGAATAGTTGTGAGAATGAGAATGAGAACGTAAAAGTGAAGGTTGATGAGAAAGATCGTAGATGCGTAAGGCGTAACGTAAGCTCGGCATGCGCCAGGCGTGGACCGGGGGGGGGGGGGGG
>JARK01001353.1:458413-472865 GCA_000688135.1 Ancylostoma ceylanicum | reverse complement strand
CCGCCACTGATATCAGGCCTCAGCACGAGCCTGTCGTGGGGTCGGTGCGAAAACGAAGCCTCCTTTGAAAACCCAGCATTCTACGAAGCCCCCTTTGAAAACTGTATTATCGGGAAAAAAGCAAAAAAGAAAGTCAATAAAATCTCGTAAAATTCAATGTTTTTCTGGCGCTGCTATTGAACGAGGCATCCTTTGAAAATGCTAGGAGTAAAAAAGTTATTTTACATGAAGAAAAAACACGCGTAAAGCGATGAGAAGTCTCCGCTCCCAAGACCACGATTGATATCTGAATGAAAAAAGACCACGAAGTATCCGCTTGAGTCGATAGTTTCGTAAAACACGAAGTATCCGCTTGAGTCGATAGTTTCGTAAAACTTCTTGAGACTGAGATTCCGAGACAAAGAACAAATAAGGAGCAGAGCAGCACAGCAGCGACAGCAAACAGCAACAAACAAAGTGCCAGCCAGCTTTGGCGAGGCGTCGGTGGCATTGGAGCGCGGCAGAAAACTGAAAGCTGTGAGCTGGAGCCTCGGAAAAGTTGACCTACATTAATATTAGGAGATTACAGTTAGCATTCTGTTGGGCATATGATGACGCATGAAAAGTAGTACATGTGCATAAAAAATGGGTGGGAACTTATGCATTCTGCAGGAGAATTATGCTCAGGACAGGCTGAGCCAGGTCTTTGCCTGTCCTCGATAAGCTGGCCACTTTACCGAGCATACAATTTCTTAGATCACATAAGTTTAGCCTCATTTTTCAAACACTTTATCATCGACGAATCGATGATCCTCACCGTATCCTTAACAATCACCCATATCGTACCTAGTGTGGAGGGGGCGGGGCTGACCTGTCTTTTGCTTGCGATGATACTCACTAGTCAGAACGATGTTGTAAGCCGCACAAGGCACACTCTTCTCATACATCTCTCCTCGCATACTCTCTCGTACAGTACAATAATCATCCATTGAACCACCACGTGTATCGTGTATACGGACAGACAAGTCCGAGAGTGTCAGCGCCCATTACACACTTGTTGTGGGCAGGAATGCACTTGTCCACCCAAAATTTGGTGTCAATCCGTGAAGTATTCACTTATCTATGGCATTGTAGCTCTAATCATGCGCTAAACAGCAAGCGCGCTTCTTTCACTGCTCCTTCATGATCCTGCGCCTGCAGCCATGCACTCAAAGAGCGAACGCGCTCCTTCCATCACTCCTTCATGATTTTGCGCCTGCAGCGTTTCCGCCCCGGACCCCGTACGAAGCCTCTTTTGCTTTTGGACCCTTTTGCGAAACCCAACTTTCCCGAAGACAGGCCGCGCTGGGGCCTGACTGGTATACGCTAGGTACGGTACTCCATAGAATCTCCCAAAACCTTGCACAGAGGGGTTATTTCATGTGTTGATCATGACTGTGATATTCGGCTTGTACCGCAACCCCGTTTTTACACGCTCATGGTAACAATACGAGAGCAAGAGCAAGGCGAGCTTCAAGGGAGGCCTGGTACTACGGCGTCAGTCGGAAGATCAGGCTGGTCAACATTATCTGGCAGTGCACAGTTACGTCCCATACGGAATTGGCACTTTCCTCCATTTTCTTCTCCCACAGTAGTTCCACCAGGCGATGGTCACTGTAGCCGTTCAAAAATGGCTCACGATACGATGCTATGCTCCAAATCTATGCCTCAAATCTTTGAAACAAAAAAAAAACCGCTGATTCTTTGCTTGGGTGTTATTATTTCGCATAGTTTTTTTTTGTGATTATTCTTTCTGAGGATTCTACAGCCTGTTTGAACCGTAAGAATTTCTTTGCAGGCCTTCGACATAGCATGAATGTCTCAGAACCACTTCAAAGTTCCGCATAACGATTAGGGTTTCTTGGAACACACACAATGCAATCAACATGCACTCGTTAAGGAGATTAACTGCGACACTCCAACTTTAAATATTTAAGACACTGGTGCACTCGTGCAGCTTTCAGATGCATGCCATACGAAGGGACATTGGTTGATCTTGAATAATCAAGACATAGGAGCTTTATGAATGAAGGGTACCTTGATAGAAGCTGTGTGGAGGCTTACTGAGGCGGTTGGGTGGCGCCTATGGATTTGGGAGATTAGGTGGCTCCCTTGTGTGCAGAACACGGTTTGGTACGGATCTTTGGTCGTGCGACCTGCACCTGGTGGTGCAATGGTAGAATGCTAACACAAAAAGGGCGTGGTAAGGCATGGTACACAAAATATTCGGGCGAGGCCCATAAACATCTCACAGAGGTCGCAAATAATGGCCCTCACGGGAGCAATACAGAAATACATAAGATGCTGGACCCTACTTCTGAAAAAGGTGCCGCTTGGACCGGCACAAAATGTGGTGGCTAACTAGGCGGTTGGGTGGCGCCTGCGATTTCGGGAGGTTGGTGGCTCCCTGTTCGTGTGTAGTACCACGGTTCGGTACGGATCTTTATTTGTCCGACCTGCACCTGGTGGTGCGATGGTAGAATGCTGACATAAAAGGGGCGTGGTACATAACGCATGTTACATAGAGTATCTGGGCGAGGCCCATAACATATCAGTGAGGTCATTAATAATGGTCCTCACCCGGGCAATACAGAAATATATAAGATACTGCACACTACTTCTGAAGAAGGTGCCGCTTTAACCGGCACAAGCTTTAAGAATCGAACAATAATGTCATCCGTGGGAATCGCATGAAACTTTGAACGGAATTTTTTTTGACATTTCGAGAACCTGGATATTTGAGCATGCCAGTATAGTGTGTATCAAAAGTATAGGGACACCCTAATTTTTACACATAGCGAAATTCGCGCTGTTCTAATCGGTCTGCTTTTTTATCCACTCGACTCAGCGGATCGAGAAACCCTAAAATACTTAGTTTCAGTCAATAAGATCGACTCACAGGATTTTTATAATTTTTCGAAGAGAGAAAGTCAGAAATTCCTTGTATCAAAAGTATAGGGACACTTGCTGTTGAATGACCGTTTTGCTCGGAAAAAATCAGGGAAGGGTGGATTGGTAGTCAGTCGGTAATCCTTCACTCATTGCCACTTCAAATATCCTACTATCCGCGCTGTAGAAGTTGTTGCTGGCGAGATTGATCTCCAAATGGCTCCAAGCACACGTTTGACTTTTTTGGGTTCGTCTACGGAGATATACCCCTTGATTTAGGCTCAGACCAGGCTAGAAAAATAGCCATCAGGGATCACCCATTAGAAAAAAGTTCGAAGAGCAGGGTTGCCTGTCCAAATTTTCCCGGCTGGGTGAGTTGAGTCACGCTCACTTAGAGTGACTCTAGTGGATTGTTGCATTTTCTTGCCTAAAGGTTGGGTTTTGGTAACAGTATCACGGCAATAGTGGTACGGAGATATCTCCAAAGTTCTGGCAGAGCTCGCTGAGCTACATTCTGCATGATCGAAAAGCACGGAGTTACCTACGCCTTGCTTGTAATGATTCCCTAACCGTGCAATCACTGCACCAGAAATTCGTTCCTAAATATATGGCGCCTTCTCCATCTAATGCATTTGTCCTTGTTGCAAAAAGGTTATTCGGATGTCTTGTAAAGATTAGAGCTGCACCAGGGTATTTATGCGAGAGGCCATTCCCATCTTGGAGAAGGAACCTAGGAAGTGATGGTTGCAGAGACTGGGATGCCACAACGAGTATAGCATTCGCAGTCCTTTGCCCTCCTTTCGTACAGAATATGGCTAAACAAGTTCTATCACAGCCTCGGCGATGTAGTACCGCTACTGCTGAGACGATGTCGCCGACGAAACTCCATTCTCATGCAAAAAAACTAAGTCATCTTTGTGAGTTAGCCCACATGACGAGAGCAAAGCGCTCAGAAACTCCACAATTGGGGGCAGCAACTGTGCTTCCGAAAGCTAATTCTAAAGCAGAATGTGTTGGAGACTATTTCTAGGCAGATCTACGTCCATAACAAAGAGTGTCTTCCGGATGTAGTCATCGAAAATGCCGCTGTGGGTGCACGGAGCAATCTGGGGATTAACCTCGCCAGCAACAACTTCTACAGTATGGCAAATAGGTCGCCTAAAGTGCCAATAAACAATACAGTACCTACGGTTATCAATCCACCTTTTGCTGGTTTATTCCGAGCAAAACGCCCATTCAACAGCAAGTGTCCCTATACTTTTGATACAAAAAATCGTTGACTTTTCTTTTCAGAAAATTGTAAAAATTGTATGAGTCGATCTCATTGACTGAAACTGCGTATCTTAGGGTTTCTCGATTCGCTGAATCGAAAGGGCAAAAAACCAGACCGAATAGAAAAACGCGAGCTTCTTTACGAACAAAAATTAGAGTGTCCCTATACTTTTGATACACACTGTATTTGACAGCAATCACGATACAGTACGCGTCAAAACTTTACGCCCATCCTAGAAATTCGCCGTTTTGGACGAGGATCAAAATTTCCCGAGAAATGAAGTTCACTATCGTTTTCGGCGTGCTTGAAAACCCCCGTGGACTTTTGTTAGTTCTTTTCTTAGTGATCCTCTAGTTTTTTATTCGTTTTTGAAGGGAAAACACGGCGGTTCAAAACTTTACGCCCACCCTTGGAAAAGCTTTTTTATCGTATGAAAGCTAGGCGATCCTTATGAATCAGCATTTCTTAGGTTCTGCTTTGCTGATTACTACCCCAAATAGTCAATTCCTCATTGCTGTGACAATGTTTTTCATGGCTCTCGCGAAGTTACATGCAGAGCAACAGAAAATTGCTTTTTGTGGTTCTGTAGGTGGTGTGATTGGTGTTTACTGACATGAATCCCATCAATAGTTATGTCATCTGAGTTCCTCATTGTACCTAAATTACAAAAACAGGCGTGCTAGCTCATAGGGGTGACATTGAGAGGCTGCGAGTTAGACGTGAAGGGTGCTCCGAGTCGTGACCCTGGCGGAAAATGAAGTGGTGCACGCCGTGTCAAAGGAAATATGATGGCAAATGCATTTGTAGAGCACTGCTTTGAATTGATGAGCCCATATGAATCCCAACTTTGCAATCCTGAAGTTAGAGGTCTATCCTGATCACCGAAATTCAACCGCCAATATTGCGGCAAAAAAGGAACCTCCCGCTTCTCCCATGAATCTCTATAGTAATGCAACATTCAGCCAGGAAAATCGTGGTGTGACTTCAACGCTCACCAATGAACACATGATCAGATGATATGAGTGAAATTCTGGATGTTAGCAAGCACTACGAAAAAATGCCATTCAACCCCACATGCTGTTCATGTTGTATCTGACAAAATCACTCCACTCCAAGGGTGGTGTCGCGTGGTCCGGAGGACATGCCTTATATTCTTGCCTCAAAAGTCCTTAAATGCTGATGTGCGTAGGGACTGGTCGATTTGGAAAGAGTCAGCGAGTTTAGTTCGGATTTTCTCGGCCGACGTTGTAGAGGAGGAGGAGGACCAGACGGTGTGATATGACAGTGGCGTTGGCCTTGAAATGTCTTCAAGTGTTTCCTTTTCCATCTATTCTCATTAAGGTTGCTCGTGGAAATGCCCGCTAGGCGTCTGCGCTCACACAGGTTCTTAAATAATTTTTGTTCTGTTCACACTAGCTCAGTGAAGGGTTTGCCTAGTCATTGACTGGCAAAGTACCCTAAGCATTGATTTTAAATGCTCCAAAGGGTTCTCCGCGGTCTTTTGGAACGCTACTACATCAGTCTGTGTCATTTGTCAGTTTGTTAGCAACACCTTTCTTGAGTGATCGACATTTTTCAAAGGTGGGCGTAAAGTTTTGAACCGCCGCGTTTTTCCTTCAAAAATGAATAAAAAATTGCAGGATCGCTAAGAAAAGACCTAGCCAAAGCTGAAGGAGGTTTTCAAGCACGCCGAAAACGATAGTGAACTCCATTTCACGGGAAATTCTGATCCTCGTCCGAAACGGCGAATTTCTAGGGTGGGCGTAAAGTTTTGACGCGCACTGTATACAGGGCAATACAAAAGATTAGTATGATTTTCGTAATCAGCACATCAAATAACGTCCGGATGGAAACTACGGCTTCAAGGCAGAACTAGCCGAATGGGGACATGAGGTCAATGCTAATAATATTATTGTACTGAATGCTTGTCATATTCGCGATCACCACCTCCAATAACCACCAAATCAACACTACATACATACAGTCGTTCCAAAAAATACTCGCCTCCGGCATCCACCGCTCGTCTGCTGAGCCGCGCCACGGCTCCTATGCATTATGATACGTGCTGCAACGTGGCTCAGTCGACGTGCAGTTTAGCGTGATCATAATGCATAGAGGCCTGCGCGGCTCAGCAGACGGGCGGTGGATACCGGAAGCAAGTATTTTTTGGAACGACTGTACATACTGGAGCAGTCGTGACTTTCGGTCCAACACGTCGACTGCGCAATGGCACAATTTAATTGACGCCTAAAACGTGGTACTGTAGCGGCCACAATGGGACTGGACTTTTGATCCTGTTAAGTGGTCTACACGAGTTCAAAATTCCATGTCGACGGTTTCCCACAATGCTGTCTATCAAAAATCAAGTAGAGCTCATAATATCGTGTGGGACAAGCCTTCCAACCGTATATGTCTCGTTGTATCGAATAAGCAGCTGTTTATGCACTTCCCTTCTCAGTAAGAGTTCGATGAGGTTAGAGGGTATTTATGGTTGATGCACGTCAAATTTGACGCGTCGGCCTGGAATTTCACGAAGTTTTCGCGTTGTCTCGATGCGGCGGAAATGGAAACGCGTTTTGTTCGCGCGGCTGTCGCGACGACAGAACCAGGAACTTTCGCGCTCCACTAGGAATTCTCTTTTCCTCCCTTTTTTGCACTGTATATCGTCGCGTCAAATTTGACGCGCACCAACCGTAAAGAGGGTATTTATGGTTGACGCGCGTCGAATTTGACGCGACGATATACAATGCAAAAAAGGGAGGAGAAGAGAATTCCTAGTGGAGCGCGAAAGTTCCTGGTTCTGTCGTCGCGACGGCCGCGCGAACAAAACGCGTTTCCATTTCCGCCGCATCGAGACAACGCGAAAACTTCGAGAAATTAAAGGCCGACGCGTCAAATTTGACGTGCATCAACCATAAATACCCTCAAATACCCTCTTAAAGCATCGGTTAGCTCGCGATTTATGAAGGCAGACATTTGAAATATTAAAGGAAGTGCGTCATCCGCAATCACACGAATGACATCCTCGCAAACGAAAAATATAATGCGCATAACAGAAAGCGATGTAGACTTCGTAAGGCATTATTCGTTGTCAATCATTAATCTAGCTAGAGTAGCTTTGGATTTCATGTGTGGTCTTCTTTCCTCATTTTTACCAAGTCCTGTCAAATTTTGTAGTAATTTCTTTTAGATGTGGAAGAGTATAGTAGCGTAAAGTTTACTTTGGAATATACTCGAAAACTCAAAATAAAGTGTGATGAAAGCATGAAATGGTGAAGAATATTGATGTGAATGCTATTCCATGCCTTGCCTTTGTTAACCTTTCGTTAGTACATATTTTCCTGTACATACGTCAATGTTCATGAACTGTCAATGTGATCTTCACCAGAGATAGTCTCTATAGATCTGCCCCATAGGAGCATATAAAAAGTAAACTTAAAAAGATGAGTGTTACCTTTCTTAGAGCCTTCTTAGTGTAATGGAAAGGATATTCATTGATTTGGTCGATCAAGCGGAAACCTTATATGTAATCACATCTCTGACTTAACGAATTCGACGATAAATATTTGGAAACTCGACGCGAGCGTGGGATACCTGTATTTGAATATAAATACCTCATATTTAGGAAACGAACTGTTCGCGTATAGGATTACAGAATTTCAGTACGAATTTAAAAAGTTTCTTAATGTGGTTACCTTACGCCCAACGTGAGCACTGTCCGGACAAGATCGATACGTACACATTGCGTTCCATTCGTACGTCATCTCGAGACGAAGCGACAATTCGTATTTCATCTCTGTAAAGATGAGCTATCACTAACTCCCTGACGGACATTGCTGAAATCTGCACTATGCCGTGTTTTGCTCTTCGGAATTTTCTCTTCTTATCTCACATATCAAAGTCAAGCTGTCTCGGTACGCTAGAAGTTTCTTACATAAATTCATCCGTTCCTTTGAACAACTCGAAGCTGTTGCTATGTACACGTAAAACTGATGCGTTATCAAGTCTTTTGAGACTATCAGATCTTTGGTGCTGTGCTGCGGTTAAGGTTTCAAGTTTTTTTTTTAAATTTCTGTGAGCTTCATGAGTGTTACATATGACGACATTGTACTGAAAAAGCTTCAATTTCATATTCAGTGAGTAGCGGTAACTGGTTAAGGCTTCATATCTAACATCTAGAACTGAATGTAATGGCGGCCAAGGAATTGTACCATATGTCCCACACCTGCTCAGCAGTTCGAGGACAGCATTTATTAGACTCAGGTTTCTACTGCCCAAATACCCTTCAATTTTTCAGAAAAGAAAGAAAGACAAAACACCCGAGCCAAACTCTGATGAACTGTGTTCTCGAACATATGAGCGAGGCGGCGCTCAACTCCAACAGACAGACCACCTGCGCACGCACCGCAGGCTTGACTCACCTCAACAGCTTTTCACCGATAGATTTTATGGATTGTATAGTGTGGGTACGGCATCACGCAGAATCTTCTCAAAACTATCGCAGACGTGTTTTTCAGACGTTGTTCATCAGTGTTCATCAGTATAGGGGGTTTCACTCCTTTGCCGCGGTGCCAGTCGCCCGTGGTTAAGGAGTGTTTATACTTTTTCGCGAGGCGACAACGTCGCATCGACGACCATAACACTCTCAGACAATGGAACGGGCTGACCGCGGTACCAAAATGGGGTTTGCGGGCTGACCGCGGTACCAAAATGTGGCTTGCGGGCTGACCGCGCACCGAAATTTGGCTGACCGCGTACCTTAATCAAAGTTTGGCTGACCGCGGTACTGTCCGCGGTCAGCCATACTTCTGGCACATTGTAGTGAAAAGGCGCAAGTTATTCCAGTGAAAGGTACGTTGCGATTAAGGATGTAGGGACAATGGCACTATTCTTATACATACAGAAAGAATTAACAGACTCGTTTAGTCGAGAAAAGCGATGTGATGGTAGGTACTAATCTCACCACCAAATTTTACCGATCGAGTGGAGATCACTCCCCAGTCCGGGAGGAGTGGACGACACTCGTGGTTCATTTTTGGAATGGAGCTCTCGTTCAGAGAGCGCTCGCATTGGTTTCAAGTTTATATTTCGTAGGCGGTTATTTTAGAGTGAACATCCCACTATCAAGAAACGTAGCCCGAAGAATACGGATTGAATTGTGGCAATGTCGGACATGATAATCCTCGACCCTCCTTTCATTGTACAATCCAAAAAAAGAAGGATGGGACAATATGTCAGATATTGATTTCGATAGGTAAAATGTCATTCATTAGCTTCAGAAAGCATTACTATCGTTGTAGGCACCCCACGACACCATTTTAGCAGCGGGCTGACCGCGCAGCGATATTTAGCCGACCGCGCTCAATTATTTGGCGGACCGCGGAGTTGGCTACGGTCAGCCAAATTTTGGCACCGCGGTCAGCCCGCTCCATTGTCTGAGCTTGTGGAAATCTGCGGATTTCCACAAGCTCCGCCCATTGTCTCTGATGCCCCAGGTAGTGAAGCATATCCTCGAATGTGGCAACACTGGATGGGCCCTGGATGTGTTCATTCCACTCTGCTCTTCGTTATTCACCTGTATATGCTTGCAAAGCTCGTCTACTTTGAACATCAGGGCCAGTGGGCAGAGCTCACGGTAGTCCTTCAAAGCGCTCAAATTTCGCCTAGTGAGTTACACCCACCCCGGTTGCGCTATGCCAAACTTCGCAAATTTGGTACACGCGGAATTACTCGCATATAGCAATTATAGCCTGTAAAGAATATCGGCGGACACCTGTTGGGCGTGGCGCCGCTTCGCTAGCGTCTATCGATATCGGAGATCACCCATTTTCCATAGTATCCCAGGCTGTCGATCCGGCAGCGACCGCGACGCGTTCACCCTTCCTGCCGAATGGGTGTCCGCCGATTTTTTTAATGGACTGTATGGTCTGTTATGTATAGTCTATAAAAAAATCGGCGGACTCCTGCTGGGCGTGGCGCCGCTTCGCAAGGTCGGTCGATATCATAGATCACCCGTTTTTCCATAGAATCTCGGCCGCCGATCGGATGGGGACCGCGCCGCGCGCCCCTTTCCCGCCGAACTGGAGTCCGCCGATTTTTTTATGGACTGTAGCTCAGGGAGTGCCCATGGGAGGACTTTGTCTGCAGTTACGACCGTAGTGGTATCGGCCAAGCGATTGGAAGATCTATTTTCGATCTGTTTTTCACACTGGTGGTATGATCCCTTCCATTTAGATGCTTCACTACTCTTTCCGATCGAACCAGCCGATTTGTCGGCCGATACGACTGCGGCCGTAATTGCATACAAAGTCCCTCTATGGGCACTTCCTGAGCTAACAGTCCATACACACAATTACACACATTTGGCATAAGTGTCAACGATCATGCGTTTTTATGATCAGCCTTCTAGTCCCGTAAGTTTTAGGCCAAAACAGTGAGAAAAAGAAAAACAGCCAACCGCAGACTGCGACATCGGCGAAATCTTCGCGTCGCGTCTGCTAGCAGGCGCGATGCGAATTCGACCTATTTGAGGAGAAAAACATGAAATAAAAATACTGTCTTCAGAAGGGAAAACAAGGAGTTTCTGAATGCGCAAGCATGTTTTTGTACCCAACTGCATTCGTCTAGCATGGCTGCCGCAGATTTCTGAACCTCTGCTGCGTTCACACGCGACGGCGCCCCACGCATCTCGTCTGCCGATTTTCCCACTGCGCCACTGCTTCAGTTGGGTCTCAGCCGGTCAGACGAGTCCCGTAGGACTCCACTCTTAGCCGAAGCAAAGACAAAACTGAGATCTCTGCCAACTGAGGACCCCTCGCTGGAAGCGGGTCGCCACAGTCGCAATCCCGCAATACTCTGCGTTAGTCCCTCGACAAAACCAATGTGATGTCTCCCTCCCGTGAACAAGGCTTTGTTCCAAGACCGAAGAAGGGCCGAATCCTCGGGCGGAACCCCCGAACAAATGTCTGAGTAGCAGGAGTCATGAAAAACTGCGAGTTTTTGTCCCGCAACACCCACTTTCGTCCCACAAGCTCCGGCGGGAGATCGGATTTCGTCCCGAAACTGAGAAACGAGAGAAAGCAAAAATGCGCGTTGAATTCCGGAGCGCGCATGCTATTCGCACTCTGTAGCCGACCGCCACCAGCAGCTCCGGAGCGGATTCCTGTTCCTTTCACTGGACCACGGTTTCTACCGGGCCTCGGCGAGCTGGACGAGCCCCTTGGGATTCTCCGCCGAGGCAGAGAGTCGACTTAGATCCAACTGCGGGTTGAGGCACTTATATACCGCGTATATGTACGTACTCCTTGCCCACAACGAGACCCAAGTTGTTGATCCAGAAATGGGAGAAGGAGAAAATTTTCGCCGCTGGGAAATGAGCCTTGTCAATGAACGACCCCTTCTTTGCAGGAATCGCAAACATGGTATGTACATACTACCAGGTGGTCTACTGCGACATTACCGTAAATGGCAAATGTTGTCCTCTCTTCTCGCCGGGACATCAAACTATGGGGTTTTCTTGATAGTCAGTTAGTTTTCGTATTAGTTATCATCAAATGTGATGAACAACTATCAAGAAAACCCAGATACGCCACTGCGGCGACGATTCTAGCGTGAGCGGTGCGGTCGCGCCGCGTGCTTTTCGAGGCCGCAGACGGGTCACCGCCATCGACGCCCACTGGTGCTTGGTCTTCACGAGCACCCTCGCTAGGGTACTAAAGCCACTTGTTCATTCTCCAGATGAATGGCAAGTACACGGAAAGCTGCCGACTTTCTACTCTAGGAAACCCATATTTATGCAGCTTACTATACCGATTGGATACCTCAAGAAGAATCTCAAATTGTTTTCAAAATCAGTCTGATGTTCGTGTTCAACAATTGTGAAAACCTACGGGGATGAACTTTTGAGAGATCTGATGGGTTACGGTACAGAAGCAGCATGATATTCGTGATCAGTATGTAAGATTATTCATGCAAACAAAGTTTCGGGAGATTCTGTGAGATTCCGTACTAAATTTTTGATTTTGAGGTTTTGGGGTGGAAGAAACGGAATAGTGCCATATTTCCCCTTAGAAAGTGATGCTATTTAACACATTCGCGACAATGTGCTCAACCGGTTGAGCACGCATGGTGCGACGCGTGGGACCGCGTGCTCAACCGGTTGAGCAAAAATGCATGCTTAAGGGACCGCCCATGTCCCACGCGGCGCACCATGCCGAGAGTGTAAGGTCGCGAATGTGTTAATTTATCGAGAATAAGAGAGGAAGTAAGTACATAGGTACTGAAAACAACCAATGGTGAGCGAAACCGAGCAGCATAGGAATAGAAATTATAAGACAGAAATTTAGAAAACAAATCTCAATGATCTCTCAAATGGAGAGAAACCAAATACTCGTGACTAGAATATTCTTATGAAAACTTTGTTCATTGTTTTCTGTTTCCCGAACAATATGTTGAAGAACATGGAAAGGAATGTCAAAAATGTCCAAAAATCAAAACCAAAAACCTCCGCACACTTTTATGTACATATTCTGAGGGCAATAATCGACTGACTGGTTTTATGTTGTTAATTTCGGAATTGCAGAAATTCTTCATCTTATAAGCACTTATTCTGTATAAGATCGGCTATGCAAACCGTTTGTACGTGGGTAGAGAAATAGCGGAAACAGGAGAGTGTTCCTCCATTCAGTTCAAAGCTGCTTGTGGAAAATAACCCACTTCTTTGTTAAATAAATGTAGCTCATGAGAAAATATATTCAAGTGCTACGGCATACCGCTATTCTGTGTTGTTTTCAAAGCGATTGACAAATCTCAGCAAAATTATAGTTTTGTCTGTGTTTCTATTGAAACCTCGTATCATTACAGCTGGGAATGTATAGTCCAAAAAAGAAAAAAACGACTATCTTCCCGCCTTCTGTGTACACGCAGCGATTCATCACTACTAAAGGTCCAACACTGAGACTGAAACACCGTTCAAAATTAATGCGTATATCCCGCTGGTTTGGCTTGAAGACCATTCAAAACCGTTATGTTTTCACCTCTCACTTTTGTGCTTATCACTAATTGAAGTTCGTGTGGCGAGTCTAATCCACACATTTTGAAAGTCTTAGCCACATTCTTTGCATAAAATGAGTCACTTTCCTTGCACCGCTATTGAAGGCATATAGTGAGCGTCCATGGAGCTGACACCTCTGCGGACTAGAGAGGGGGCCGCGGCGCAGCTGCACGGCGCGCTGCAATCACTATTCTGGGGCCTCCGCAGACATCGTTTTCGTCGTAGCGAGCGCGGCATCTCGCCGTTTTCCCTGCATTTCACAGCGTAAGTAACAGTAGATTACCTGGCGATATACACCTTTTCTCGCTGCTGTGCTCCATTGCCAAACATTGCCGGTTTGTTCGAAAATGGCCAGAACCAGCGATGAGGAGTAGATCCTCAGGCTGCTGTGGTGATAATTTGTAGCAATATTTGAAGAGTCTGCGTCCTGAAATCATCAAATGGAAATAGAAAAGAAGAAAACACTAAACATCACTAGCGCACGTCAGTTCCTTTGACGCTCCTGCACAGAATTGTGAAAAGTGTCATTGGATTGGTTTTGTTGAAAAATTTTCGCCTACTCAGGAAATCTAGAAACCGTGTTTTGCCTGGGATAAAACCGCGTTCTACATCGAAATGAAAGATGCAAATCCCACAATTAAGACATGAAGATCTCATGCAGAACACGGTTTGTACATAACCGGGTTTTGCATGGGTTTTGCATGAGGTGACGTGGGTTTTGCATGAATTCACGTGTGTTGTGCATCGATTCGAATCTGATGCTACATTACCTTTACCACCATAACCTTTCTATTCCGTGAGTTTCTCCATTAGTTTTATTCCAAACAGCCAAAGCGGCTCGCGCCGCAGCCGCATTTCCGTTAGATTTCCCGCCGCCTGCATCAGCCCTGTCGTTTCGAATAGACTGTACATGCTTATTTACTAGTGTGCTGCGATCAATTGCAGAAGTTTCACTCAATGTTTTACTTATACTCAAAGGAAGCCTAGCTTCAGTTCCATGTTTGTGGTCCTATCAGTTTCTGAACCTTTTGGGCACGCTGTATTTCTAGTTTCGATAATAATGATGATGAACCCATCCAGCGACACCCTAGTCAGGTGTGTTCCGTACGAGTTCGATCAGCAAAGTCGATCCTGCTCACCTGTATCATGGTTTAGTAGGGATAAAAAGGCAGACCGTGAGATTTTAACCCAGCTTTCGGGTAAAATGGAGTTGGGGGGGG
>JARK01001353.1:442834-455082 GCA_000688135.1 Ancylostoma ceylanicum | reverse complement strand
CCCCCCCCCCCCCAACTCCCTTTTCACCCGACGACGACTAAGGGTGCTATACTTCAAGTGGGGTATAGCGGCAACCTAAAATGGTGCCATTTTTGTACGATTGTTGCGTTCAAACATTTATTGCGCCAATTAGCGCAATGTTCTGTTCATAATCAAATTTGGACACATATAGTGCCATAGCTCTTTTGTACCGGGCGAATCGGCGTTAAAGGCAGCACCCACGGAAATTTTCACTTTCGAGTTGAGTCGCCTACCATGTAGCCGGCTGCTAGTAAATTACAACGGTAAGCTGAACACAAAGAATAGCCGCCTGCCTGTGGAGATACTGCCGTGGACACAGATGCGAACATGGCCATTTTGGTGTCCGCCGCGCCAGTTAACGCTATTGATTTAGTATGCTACGAGTGGTCTACCCCAATGTATCATGTAGTATATGGAATAATGTACAGTGTAGTATATAAAACGCGCACCATCCACAGGATTTCATGGCGTTACGCGCGTATACCCTCAGCGGAAAACTCGTCCGCGCTTTGGACGCGTGGAAAACGGTGCCTTCATTCCCCACCTTCCCGTGTGTTACACGCTGTTTCATCACTGCCTATGAGTTCATCTTCCCTGAAAACCCCAAAATTCAGCAAAATCTCTAACACAAAAATTTCCGTGGGTGCTGCTTTTAAAGAGTGGGGGATGAAATCATTACTTAGACAACCAGATAAGTAACCACCCTGTTCCGGTCGAACAGGGGACTATCGATTGTGGAGCGTAGTTGGTCTAGAGCGTTGGACCCGGAAAGAGAGGTACGGCTGACTTCTGTGATTGGCCGGTTTCGCAAATTGTCCAATGAAAGAGCTCGTCCGCATCACTCTTTTCAGTCGCAACGCTGCACCCCTACCCCAACCTTTACGTTTTCTTTTTAGTCATGATACTGGTTTGACCTGTGGACCAGTCTTGTTGTTGATAAGGCAGAACTCTAGTATAACTAGTTTTTTTTTTGTTTTTGATGCATATTTAAGGCATTCTTGATCTACAAGCGTACTTGGACTCGTGTAGCGAGGATGTTCGACATCTCTTTGAGAGAGAATGCTCCGTAATGCTCGAATGCAGGTGAGTTGAAGTATTTCGTTGAATTTTGGAAAGTTCTAGATCTTTGTTATGATTTAGGGCTTGTAAAAGCATCTTCCGTAGCTTCGTCAACTTCTTCTCGCACAAGCGAGGTTTTTGCAGATCGGAGACTTACGATAGTAAAAACGGTACGTGCATGTATCATATTCCAATGTAGGATTTGAAAATAAATACAGGGACATGTGATGAACAGTTAATGTGGGTTGTTTTTTTTTTAAATCTAGAACAGAGCAATGTAAGACTAATGCTAACCTTATGAACACTTTCACTATGAAGTCACATTTTACAAGATTGTGGTAAAATTTCTTTCAAATGAACTCACAGGTACATGAGCTCTTGTATTTCGTTATGAGACCGCAACTTATGTACTCTTGGGAATGATTCGGTCGTAATGTGGACTTCTGTGCTGTTCTGTGCAGAAGTGTCTGACCATGCAATACGTTGTTCCCATTGTCTTTTAATTACATCTCTCAACGACTTAAGTCTAGGTGAAATCATATCCAGACGTGCGGCTATCTTGCCTTTGTCAAATGTTACGGGTAAGAACACGGAAAAGCAAAACAAGGAATGAGCCGGTTCATTTGCAACATGAATTTTTTACTTTCTCGAGTCCAAATATTCTGATTTAAAAATCATAGGTTCACTCATCCTCACCAGGATGAATTATTGGTTTGGGGAATAAGTTCGTGCGCTTTTTCATGGGGACGGAAACCACCATTTTCCAAAAGCAGAATGAATCATACTAATTGGGTTTTGTAGCTCTTTTCCTCTTCTATTGATGCTGCCAGAGACAGGTCCGAATCTCCGCTCCAAGCCTACGAAAAATTGCGTTGTTTGAGACTACTCAAATTGTAGCCCGCCACCGAAACTATTGTATCAAACTTCATGAAATGCACTAGGAACCTAATGAATTATGTGGTATAGGACTTCTCCAGACCAGTAGAGTAGGCAGTAGTGAAAATTCCCGCATCCGAGATTTTTGGTAGTCAGTTTGGCCAAATTTTGCGCAGAAAAGTCGAGCATGCCCAATGCGAACGATTCCTCCACCTTGAGCATTTTAGGGTTCTGCTCGGAATGCGTTAGATAAACTTGCTTGTTGTTGAGACCTTGCATCAATACTGATTCTTCCTTGCATGTGGAGCGACCCTAGCGGGATAATTGTCTTCATGTCCCACTGGTGGGTTGTCCCGAACGAGGGATAAATTCGAGGCGATATTTGCTCTGTACAAAGATGGCAGACCACTTCTATGGTGTTCTTTCAGTAGTGAAGGTTTCTCTATGAACGCAGTTTGCATTTCTCCCCACTTAAGCTGCATTTGATCCACGATTGAACTCAAGCGATAGTCGGTGGCGAATTGTCGAATTGGAGGGTCATATTCCATGCGATAGAAAAGAAGGTGCAACGGGAATTGAAAGGCATCATTGTGACTATCGTAAAGAGCAAAGCAAGAGCTGCAAAATAGTTCATGACTTGCAATCTGTTGAAGTCCAAATTACCATGAAATATTGAATCGAAAAAAAGCACACGAACTTAATCCCCAACCCAATATTTTCTTATTAAATTCTAAATACCTAGCGGAGACCATCTTGTCTTGCCTTGCAGTAACCATTTCAGGCGGTTCTCCCCCTTCCTCTCCAAAAAAGATTGTTGGACTTCGGCGAACCAACCTTGCTAAGCATGTCTTCAAGAAAGTTGGAGTCTCCGAAATAACTGGAATCAACGATGATGTGGGCTTCTTAATATCTCCCAACATTCCTTTTTCATTTTCAATCTTACGGCATCGCTGTTTATGTTGGCCATTGTGCTTCATTTATTCTAATTCTGTCCATAATCTTCCAGTTTAATTACACACCTCCTAAAGGCAATACCTCCTTAAAAGCAGTATCCCACTTCGGTGGATCTCCTCGACACTCTGATTTCAGCGGTGTGCACAAAATTTCTCAAAACGGCTTTAAACCCGTTTTTTCGGAACGGGGACTGTAAGGGGTGTGTAACAGTTTGCTGAACCGAATTGGCGTGTAAAGCCCTTGATCTTATCTATCGGACACGTCAAGACTTGTTAGCAAACGCTACAGCGGTGACGGACAGCACACACGTACCGTTCTGCTCAGGTGGTCCACAAAAATTACACTTTGCACTTTCAAAAACGGGGTTTTCGTCTTCTCTGTGGCTTTCGAGATTGTTGGAATCAGCGTGGCGGGGATACCAAGAATCAGTTGATATCTCCAAATGCGCGAAACAAGGTTGGACATTGCCTTTAAAGTACGGCGCTTTCTGTCGTTGCACGGGTGGCGACACTGGTTTTGGTACGTATCGATTGTGGGGAGGCGAGGCAGCGACAGCACCAGCGACGCGCTGCCCACAATCGATATGTATCGAGGCCAGCGTCGCAGTGGTCGCAGCGACCAAAAGCGACATACCTCGAGGAGTTTAGCAGCAGCTTTAGATTCACAACTGCTTGGGAAGTGCTTTTCTTAATACATTCAAAGGGGAACGGTAACCTCTGTAACACCCGTGGTATGAGTAGCTGCTGATAGCTTTCCACACAAGGTCAATAAATGGGATAGGTCCTTCGAAATTCAGATCTTGCTCTTGATAAATTGATGAACGAAATAAAGGTATTTCTAGGCGTACTTATTACATCAAGTAAGCCGGGCTCTCATAGAAAGACTCATGTTTGCATGGGGAATTTGCGCGAAATATCAGTTTTTTCTTGGAACGGACTTTGCTGTGAGACTCCGATGCTACTTTAAGTATAATTTTGTCCTAAAATTGCTTATCTAGTCACATTCGAGCTGCCACACTTGTTAATCCGTTTCATCAAACAAAATTTATGGTCTTTCGGGTTTGTGTGGCAGTTTGGGAATTTGGTGCGTGTTATGTGATCCTCATACAGATTGTTTCATTGCGAAGCGCACTGCCCAGAATCCGTCGAAGTTGAGGGGGTCTCCATCTCATTACGATTGTCGGTGTTTTTTTAAATGTCGCATTTGATTAGAGCAAGATATGGATACACCTAGAAGCGACGAGAACTGTCGCGGGTATTCTTTTTCATTATTCGCTACTTTGAGCAGATGCTTCACAACATCTTATTTGTGGAAGATCCGCAACATTACAATGTTTCGGAGTTCCGACGTACACAAGCACTTCAAATAACTCTTCATTTTCAGCCTTCCGCGTCACTATTCGTACACACGCTGCCAAGTCATCGAAGAGAGGTAGTGGCAATAGTGGATAGCGATGGCACTTATCGGGTTGGTTCCTGTATTTTTTTTGAACCATGACCTCTAGTAGCTTCTTGACTGAACTGTGAAGATTTCCAGATCTGCTTGCCTGCTCTTGGTTATGATGATTCTGACATTCCCTCTGACAGAGTACTCTTGTTGCGACCGCAGGTTAACCCAACCAGGTATTCACTCTGATGGTTTCGTTGTTCTGGTGATGTAGCGGTGGTAGCGGTAGACCGAATTTGCATGCTCATGACTCCACGTTTTGACTTGAGTTTTTGTTTGAATGGTAGCAGTTGCCATACACCGTTTCGAAAACGACGACGATTCAGTATTTGTGTCTATGATCTGCATTTCTGGCCTGCCTCTCCGAATTCCGCACACTTCCTCGCGGTTTCTCTCCCTCTAATATTTCGAATACAGCAGCACTTTTAGCTGTACAGTTATGACCAAACTGATTTACTCTTGGTTGCTACGCATTGCCGCATAGTATGCGAGCGTACTTAAATAACGTACGGTATTTGTAAGATCGTTTTTCTCTATCTATGACATCTGTGACACTTCATCTACGCTCCCGTTTGAATTAGTTTGCACCAGTAATACATCGTCGAACATCAGAGTAAATAGAGGCACATTACTCGTGCCAGTGAGATAATCATTAAGTGATTGACGTTATAGCGGCTATACGTCGGAAATATTCAGATGGCTGTGTTTTTCAGATATCGTGGGATGAATCTACGTTTACGGCTGAAGAACGACATTACCCGACCGATCTCACAAGAAGAGGTTTTTTCTAATGATTTTGTATCCTTTATTATATCTTCGTAAAATTCTAAAGTGGAGTTCTGCATCCACTTTCATCAATGCACACGGTCACTATCACGTTTACTGAGATGAGTGGCGAGGGAAGCAACATACCATTAGGAATTGAGCGAAACAGAAGTACCTAAAGGGGCTTTCACACTTTTGCCGCGGCGGTGGCTGCGTCACCGCGACAAAATGCCCACACGACCATATCTTGCCGCATCTCGCTGGGCGACGTCGACGAGTGCCGCCGCGACGTCACCGGCCATGCCCAACCACGGGCGATTGCCGCCGCGGCAAAAGTGTGAAAGCCCCTTAAGGCTGCTCTACCCCATCGATTACAACATCATCACAACACATCGATACCCTCAGCATCCACTGGGAATACGTTGAGTGATCTGGGTTTCCAGGCTGTGAAAATCTGTCCAACGGTTGAAGGGAACCCAAAGTGGGGTGTAGCTATTTTTGCCAGCATGATGTCTAGGTTTTCTTTTTTTTAGCATGGCGTAAGTTGTTTCTTGTCCTGGTCGGTCCTTATTGCTACATGTTACGGTTTTCAGAAAAGAAAATTGTGTTGAGAAAAGAAAAACTCCTTTTTCTCACGCGTTTATTGCAGGTTGAGTGCATAGAACGTCTTCTGAAGTTCTTTCCTGATGTTGTGGAGCCTAGTGTTTGCCGCTGCCTCTACACATCTTGCTCCGAAATTCCTCCATTTGGTTGCACACAGGCTTTGGCATACCACATGTCTGTGAAACATACCGTGCGAGATAAGAAATCCATGACAATACCATGCCTTCTGTGTTCGAAAAAATTTATAACGTAAGCTTCACATTTCTTTCGTCTATAGGATATGGTAAGTAAAGCAATGTTTCAATTTAGATTGGCCCTTTTCTACGCACACGTAAAGAGGAAACACGCTAGAGTAAAACTCGAGCATATTGCTTATCGTAAAAGAGAAGCAGACGATTACTTGAGCAAGAAGAAAGCGAAACGAGTTAAAGGGGTTTGTTTTTTTTAGAACCGTGTCATACTACATGTGCGATTTATCCCTCGAATTTTTGTCTCAGTTGCTTCAGAAAACCACGGAACCAGTGTGTCCAGTTCGCGTGCGCTGTCGCAGTCTGAGCCCAGATTCCAGCGGGGAAAGTGGAGAACCTTGCGAGTCGAATGAAGTGAGTTCTCGGGGCCAGATTTATTGTTTTCGTCGTTTTTCTATTTCAACGTAGCTTCAAATTTAGGTTGCTGCAATTCTTTTCGCCACGTTTCTGTATAAACGCATGTTTTTTCTAGGCTGATGGAAACGAAGTTGAACACTCAAGCACTTTGCAAGAAGAGAAAAATGCTAAGGAAGAGGAGCTGACAAATGGAGAGCAAACCTCCCCTGTTATCGAAATCACATCTGATACTCCAACGAGTGAACAACCCTCACCAAAAGATGATGAAGATAAGGGAGAACGAAGCAGTACAGTCTGTTCAAACGTATCTGCTGATGAGGAAAAACCTTCAAACACATGTGCGCTAAGGGTAAGTTTCGCTTTTTTCATGATTCTCATTACTTCAAATCCGCTTTGCTCTTAGTACCGAGTTGTATACGATTTGTCGAGTTTTTCAAACCTATGCCTACTTCTCTGATGTTACTTGCGGCAAATGACGCCTATGTCGTTATCGTTCAATTGCGTACAGTCTGTTCACCTGGAACGTGACTGCCGTCTCCGCATTATCTGAGCGCCGCACCGCGCGTGCGTTCAATCTGAGCGCGAAAAGATCGATCAAGGCGGGAAGAAAGGCTGATCGGCTATTGTAGTAAGGAAGCCTTCGCGCCCCGATTGAACTCACACGCACAGCGGCGTTCAATTGATGTGGGCATGGCAGTGCACGTTTGAGGTTTTAGCTCAAGGAGTGCCTATGAGAGGACTTTGTCTGCGATTACGACAGTAGTGGTATCGGCCAAGCGATTGTTGGCTCGACTTATTTTTTAACCAATGATATGATCCATTCCATTTTGATGCTTCACTACTGTTTCCGATCGAACCAGCTAATCTGCCGGCCTATACGGCTGCGGTCGTAATTACAAACAAAGTCACCCCATGGGCACTCCCTGAGCTAACAGACTATACATACAGTGAACTCCAAAAGGTCGTAGACAAGGGGTGGGACCGCTGGTTGTCTGCTGCACCGTTTTAGTGGGCCTGCTAGGCAGAGACACGGAGGAAAACCGATACATCGTGATTTCCCGCTGCCTGGAAAGGTGGAGCAGACGACCAGAGTGCTCGCGCCGCGGTCCCGCTCCTTGTCTACCACCGTTTGGAGTCCACTGTATCTGCCTATCTGACAGCTGCTAAATTAGCAGTTAACTGGATTTATGAAAGCTGACAGTGAGGTCAATATTAGTGAATGAGCATGAAGTGCTAAGAACAGCAGTGCGTCAGCAACGCTTATGCTACGAAGCTACGTACAAGTGGAAGTTCTTCTGAAGCTATCATTCATGCATTCTGAATCTCAAATAATATGTGAACAACACACCGTACATATTAAAACGTTCAGAGATTCACTTTCAGAAGAAACGTAAGCGGAAGATCCCAGCGCGATACCGAGACGACGATTTCCAATATTATGCAAAGGAAAATGTTCGTATTCTTTTGGTTTGCTTTAGCTTATGGAAGATTCCGTCTGTCAGTTTTTCTTCATACAATACTTGATCGCTACAGGAACATTCAAAAACCCCGAAATTGCATCGTGGGTCCGCACAACATTGCTCTTCTTCGCAGTCCTCTGCAAAAACTAGCCCCTCTACTTCGACACACTCAGATTCAATGGCAAGTGATGTAAACGAGGTACGTTGGCGTTTAGATTTGAATCGGCAGTATTTCCCACTGTGAGACTAACACTCAAAACTTTGAGAACTCTGCCTGGGGAATGATCGCCGGAAAAAAAAATTTTTAGTACCAAATTTCCTAAAATGATCTTATCGTATCCCTACGACAACGGTTTTGAGGAGTTGCACTCACAGCATGGAATTGAATTGCAAGAAATCCTCATATGTCCGCATTACCCACCATCCCCTACGCGCTCCTAAATGAAAGTGCTTCATATGTAAAAGGGAAAGCTTATGTGTTTGTACGCTTGTATGTTTGTATTTTTGAGCGCGTGTGGCGCAGTGGTAGGAAGCTCGCTGCGCACACACACGGTCAATGTTTCGATCCCGCCAGTGGCCGACCAAGTCATCCATCTCTCCGGAGTAGGTAAATTGGTACCAGAGGAGTCTGGGGGGATGAAGCACTGACTTGGATCATCGGATGCCTCCCGCATGTTCCTGACAATGCTCAGATGAATCGAAAGTGTGGCGCATCCCACATAACGGGATTGGTCAATGCCGACCACTTTATCTTTTTTATCCGTTGTTTGTATGTTCCGGATAGAAATCTTCGGAGGATGAACCGATTCGGAGGTCCACCAAGTAATTCTTTTTTTTTTTCGTTTTGATGAAAAGAATAAAGGTCTCGGATTTTTTCTGACTGACACAGCCACTTGGTCCAGGTGTAAGTAGCGACTAAAAAATTTTTAAGGTAACAGCGATTATAAATGTTCTGTTCCATTACTTGGAATTCGCTTATATTATCTACAGGATTTCACCTCAACAACTGTTTCTCACGTGCACTTCTGGAGAGGTTATTCTTAGCATGTCTCCTTCTGGAGGTTTTTCTATTACATGTTCAGGTTGTACGTCGGCTGGTTTCAACAGTGTCCGACCTTCTGTCGCAAGAGGTAAAATGCAACTTATATGTGGAAATGGATGGAAGTCCTCCATATGGGTTTGATTAAGAACTCATCAGCACCGCATTCAACGTCGGTTCGCTCAAAATCATCGAGATTGCGTAGAAGACCGGACTGGATGGACAATGAGGATTTTGTCATTGTTGATGATAGAAAGGTTTGTGTTCATGTCCGCTTTGCTTTATATACTTCGTTGGAAGTAAAACATTATAACGATTAATCTATTAAAGCATTTCATGCTCTGGTGATTTAACACCTTCGTTGTGTACTCTTTTCGTTCTTAAACTTTGACATATTTTCTATTTATGTCTGAATTTCTCTCTCTGAGGTTGTAGTTTCTTTTCAATACACAAAGTGGACACGTTCCGACGGTGCGTTTGCTGTGACAGCGGCTTCTTTGGCATTGGAACATCCGGCGCGGACGGTACTTCAGATGATTGCCGATTGATGCGGCGTTTCCATGGAGATTTATGGCTTGTTTCTCTCTACAGTTGTTACGAGAACTAAGGAAGAACGTCTGTGAGAACAAACAAGCGATAAAACTTGCCGAAGACATCAAATTGGTGGCCAGCTCTTTGACCGACCGCGCTGCGTGCTTCAATGCCAGCAGAATTGCTGTCAAGGCAAATGCAGTGTTGGAGCGAATCGACTGTACACGTGGATACAAGGTGGCGCATTGTTTCTGTCTCAAAATTTCAGAGGAAAAAAAACCGCGCGGAAAACATTTGGAAGCATATTTTTCGACGGCATGTTGAGAACAATTCTCTACTATTTGAAGAATCAATTTATTTATAATATAGTTCGAAGAAACAAAAAAGAAGAAACGCAACCTTCGCTCGTTATTCCTTTCTCTGACGTGGTTTATAACTTGCTAGATCGGACGGAATGGCGTACTTTCAACGTGATGGGGCTGTAAGCATTATACATACTATTGCTTTGAAGCTCAAGAAATTGGCTAGGGGCTACTAACTCAAACCAAAATCATCCAGAAACATCAGGTACTTGTTCAGAAATATTATTTCCTGATTCCCTTCTCTGTTTGCATATTCCTTGTGAATGAGAAATTCATTCAGATTATTTTTATCTTTCTGTGTTGTGATCATTTCAACATTCATTTCTGGAGATTTTTTTGCATAATCAGTACCTTGAAATGTTTGTTCGCAAATTTTCTACCTTTTTTGTGCAAAGAGCCTTTTTTCGACCACCTTAAATTTCTCTTCCCTCTTGAGGAAGTTTTGCATTGCCTCTGAGGAAGCTTTGCATTGCTACACTGATCCAATCTTGTCAAGCTGTTTCGTTTTATTGCTATGAACTGCAAGTGCAAGCAGAACATTTTTAAGGTTTAAACTTTTGCAGATCTTAACAGCTCTATTTTTTGCTCTCTTTTTTTTTCTAGTGATAAGAATACTTTTATTTCAGTGTCGTCGCGAAAACACTGCTGATCCTCCGGTATTACGCGTTTATAACTCCACAGAATCGGTTTCTTCACATCCATCGTGAGTTGAAAAATTGATCAGGTATCTATGACATCTCTCTCTCTCTCTCTCTCTCTCTTTCTTTCTTTCTTTCTTTCTTTCTTTCTTTCTCTCCCCCTTCCCTGGAGTAATGGTAGAGGACGAAGCGCGCTATAAAAATTGTTTGTTGTGATTGACAGTGTTTGTGAAAATTGGTTCTGCCATGGTAAACTGCACGAACTTATTCCCTCCTTTTAATCTATGCTGACTTACTTCTAGGACGAAAACGGTAGAAAACGATGGCAATGAAAGCGGGAAGTCAACCCCAACGTTGTCTACAGAAAGTCATGTTACTGCGTGAGTTCTTATATCTACTGCTCGAAGGTGATGCTATTGTGTAGTAGTTGTTCAGCGTGATGACTCCTCGTTTGCGCCGATCCCCGATGAACCTGTTGGACTCTCCAGGAAGCTTGTCGAATAGGCGCAAACAGAATCTAAACGCACTTAGTGATGTGGAGGATAATGTTACGGTTGGTTTTCGTTGGTTTCCTATTGCGATTCACGCTGTATTTTACGGACAATGGCGGACGCGGAGGGGGAGGGGCGCTCCCCCCCTCGAGAATGGGTCGCCGAATTTTTGAAATTACTTTACAAAAAATATGAAAACTCTAGACTAGTTTTTTTTGAGTTATTCAGTTTCATTACTTTTGGAATGATTTTTATTAATAATTATTTACCATTACAATAAATATTTCTGTTGATTTGACTTCACATCCGGGTCCACAAAACGGCGGAGACTCCGATTTTTTTCCACGTCCCCCCTCCCGCCCACTTTCTGCGTCCGCGACTGGTAGGGGGTGATAACAAAGTCATCAGCCAAACTTTGCCAGCTGTAGGAACGTCTGTAGGTAAGATCAAAATATCGCATGAATTTACTGAGTGCATGAACTTCACGAACCACCAGTTAGATTTCGGACGAACCTCAAGGTCGGAAATATTTCTAGCAAACTGCTTCCACTTAAGGTCAATCCAAAAAAAAAAGATTGCCTTCCAACGCGTTGTCTAAATAAAATTTCTGGCAAAAAATTGTGACAGACCTCGTTTGGCAGCCTTGCTGATGGCGAGCCCTTCCCTTTTGGAAGTTTCTACACCCTCGCTGCCAACATATTGTTCATGGCAATTCGTTGCTTCAGTGGAGGATGGAGCACAGCTCTGAGCAACATTTTCACCGTTTTCCTCAGGTTCTCCTCTTCATGAGAGGGTTACATCACATAATTTAGTGCGATGTCGCTATCTCAAGTAGTTCCTTCTAAAAATACCTCAGCGAATGCTCTAGCTCAAAAGACTTGGGTGCTCGATTTTGGGTGTTAATTTGTAGATCGAGCGCACGGTTCACATCCTAGGAATTTGGTGGAGCAGCAAGTCTGTTTCTCATAAGCGCTTCTTAAGGTCAGTTTTTTCAAGACGGAACTGTGATGGGCGAGGGGTTGGACTGATCGTTTTCGCTTCAATTTGAAATCCATTGATATTCTAGTGTAAGGTACGGAAGAATATTCTTGTGATCGGCTTCACGGTCCATTATCATCGTATTATCTGTTGCAGTGGGTGTTCCGATGGGTACTTTTAGTGCGATACTGCCGCTCACTCTAATTGTTATTGTTGTAAAAAAAGCTCAGTCGTTTATTCCAGTTTTTATCATTTTGTACTGGAACCATCACTGCAGCTTGTAACAAATCACGGTTTGCTTGTTTTGGGTGGATGTCTGCTCGAAAGAATGATGGCTGACAATAGTTTGTTGCGATTGACCGGTTTATTGAAATCTCATGCAATTGTAGTCCCCCCCCCCCCCCACTCCCACCTCCCCTC
>JARK01001353.1:421834-435520 GCA_000688135.1 Ancylostoma ceylanicum | reverse complement strand
TCCCTCCTCTCCGCATCCCCCGACTTTAGAGCAATTTTGATCACATCTTGCTGATACGTTAAAGAAAATGTCAGTGCATCGACGTTTCCGACTGCATATTGGCCCTTCCCATTTTGAGTTTTTCTCAAATCTCCCCTCTCTATCCTGCTTTCCACTGTTCCGTGTAACTCAAGAATTTTGATAATTTTGAGGCAGGAAAAAGCTCCCCAAAAGAGTTCAACGTGGTTCTGTTCCAAATTTAACAACAACTAAACGTAGCATGATCTAGACATAGTTTGGAAATTTGGAATTTTGATCTTTTTATTATATGGTTTGAGCTTGTTTCAAAATTTTGCAGGCGTAGATTCAGTTGTACAGTATGTTTTAATATTTGTTTATTCGGAGCGTTTCCAATTCCAGCTGTTTGCAGATTGTTTCCGCAAAAAGCCGAATACCATACTACCCTGATCCTGTGATTGAAGAGCGAATACTAGGTCCCGGCAGAGTTCTTTGCCGTTCAACTCCAACACGCACGAAAAGAACGTGATTGTTACCGGATGCTTTAGAATAAAGTTTATTAATAAGGTTGTTCACATTCTGTTTTCAAAAAAGAAAACAGTCCACTTAATCCGCATCGTAACGGGGCTCTGACTACAGTACATTAGGAGAAAAGATCTCGAGGCGTTGTGCATGTGGAGCAAAAACAACTAAGCCAAGCTTGGATGGCTTCACTCCGAAAATTCTGCCAATTTCGACCCACTTAAAGAAGCTGGCCGGTTCAAGGACTCACTGCAATTTTACCACCTCTGAGCCGAGGCTTATGCCAAGAATGGCGGCGCTACTAATTTCTCAAAGGTCTTTCGTGAAATGGGAGGCGGAGGGTGGGAGGGGAGGAGTGTTGTAAGGAGAATGTAGATAAGATCCTCTATTTTTTCATGGGTTATTTCAATGCCTGAGGGGTTATTGGGATGGGCTATTTCAAAACTCGATGTCATACTGGGCGATAAAAAATGCCTCCCATCGTGTTGGTATTATTCTATCGAAAATCTACAGATTTTTTTCATCGACCTACGAGCTTATATTTATATATTGTTATGTGGTTAAGAAAGCCAAACGTGAGTTCACAAAGTCAATAAGGAGTGTTCTCGAACGACACGAGTCCACGGTAAACAACTCACACAAGCGAAATCACAAATTTTATCACACTCAAAAATAAAACCCACAACGAGAGTCGATAATATGATGAAGAGATCCTGACGAGGTGGCGATGTCGTCGAGGGGCACGAGGGCAGTGGAATAGAATAACGGAACGTAGAACAAGGCTGTCACTCTGAAATCTCCTGGTCTCCTCCTGCCAGGTGTCCACTCAAATACTCGGATTTTCCGCGCATCTTACAGTGCGCGCCGCTTGGCGGGCAGGCCGATTTGACCTCCCTTGCCTAACAGATACACTCAAGGTGCGTAAGCCAAATGAGGCAACAACTCTTAGTGAATGGTGAGTCTGACGAGAAATGTTGACTTATCTTGACAAATTCTAAACCTGTTTAGTTTTCGTTTTGTGCATCGCATCGAGACAACGCGGAAACTTCGAGAAAGTAAAGGCCGACGCGTCAAATTTGGCGCGCATCAACCATAAATACCCTCTCTGCGTATTTGGCCTATTTTTCTTCTTTCGCTGCACTGCTCCCGTTTGGTCGGAGTCCGTTTTGTTGGTCCATTGACGCCATTTGGCTCTGCCATGCGGTTGGTCCGGTGCATTCCAGCTAGTTTAAGATCGGCATGGAACGTGTCAAGCCAGCGCTACTTTGGGCGACCGTTGCAGACTCGATCGTACCGCGTCAGTCCAGGCATCCAAGCAACATCTTAATTTCCATTTCGCAGAGACTACGGTCTGCCTCAGGGGTGTGCGTTAAAAAAATTTCGAATTTCCCTAATCCGTTAATTTGTTACGTTAGGCCAGAAATGGCCGTTACGCGTGAATGCGTTAATCCGTTGATTCGTTAGAAGGATTCATGGGTGCTTTGATAATTTTCTTCAGTTCTTGCAAGTTAGAGCCATAAGCATACTATGAAAAAAAAAGTAGTCTTTGCAAGTTTTCTACAGTGATGCCGCTTCATCGTTTCGACATACTCAAGTTGGCTATCGACATCAGATGCTTGCACTGAGCTAAAGTTGTTGGTGAGCGGACCATGCCAGCATTTTGATGGGTGAGAATGTAGAGGTGTTAATATAGCTCCTCCTTTGCCTAAAAGGGTTAATAAGGAAAGTAAACAGTTGCAGATTCATCTAAGCTCGGACCGCCGAAAAGAAAAAAAAAAGTTCTCGGGATCTTCTAGTGGAAACTCGTTATGAACGAGGCTTGACTGTGGCTGCCGATGTGAAAAAAGGGTATTTTCGACTAGATTCACTTGAATTTCCCTTCGATTCGTAGTAAAGTAGGTGTCCTCATGTCGAGGATCCAAGATTCTCACCACAGCTAATTCTTTACTTTCTTCATAAACACGCATCCGGGAGATCAATCGTAAGCATATTGCACTCTTCACATGGACAAGGAAAAAAATGAAGAAAAGTAGACATAACTGACATATGGATTTGCTCCGCATATGCATAGCAAGAAGTAAGTAAGTAAGTTTAAGACAACCATATGCATTTAAATGCCTATGAAACTACAATGTTCTGCGGATGCTTTAGAAAATATCACATTTCACAATAGTCGTACATAAATATAAGCACAATCTGCTTTGAAGGCGGAGGCCCACCTCATATTCATGTCTGAGTTATTAGCGCATTCCGAACCTCGTCGATGCGCTAATTCCGGCAATGTACATGAAATGATAGAAAATGGCCTCAGACCCCGTCTTTCGTGACGGTGTTTGTACCAGTTTGCTGGAGTAAGTTTACGTACAAAGACGTGCAGCACCATTCATCTTGTCGAACAGACAGGCCTAGGCGTGTTCATCCAACGTTGCTGCTGTGCGTGCAGCCAGCACAACTTGAAGCGAACCCCGCCTCTGCACCAAGAAGCAGGTGCTTTGACCCTACCAAAAGGGGGTTTTCGTCACCTCTGTAGCTTTTGTGGTACCTTCTTGGAATCAGCGTAGCGAGGAGATCAAGAATCCGCTGATATCACCAACATGACAAACGAGGTGGGCCCCTGCCTTTAACACGAGAAGGTCGCGAAGATGAAAGTGAACGAGAAAAGTGTGCATTTTGTCTGGTTAACTAACGAAAGGGATTTTAACGGATTTTTGAGGTTTTTCGTTATTTCGTTACGTTAGACCAAAAATGGCCGTTACGCGTTCATGCATTAATTCGTTACGTTAATAACGCACACCTCTGGTCTGCCTCCTTAGTTGCAGGCCAAGAATAAGCGCCATAGAGGGCAACGGGCGGACAACGGCACGATGGGTCCTCGATTTCAGTCGGTCCACAATCTTCTTCTCACATAGAACACCGATCAATGGGCATCAGTTCTTCCACGCGAAATTAACTCGAGTGATCTACGATTTCATGACAAAGGCTACCGCCAAATGAAATACCTTACCCAACGTTTTGAATACGTCCGTCCTCCGTGAGTCTACCCCATCTACATTTATGGTGCTGAGTCTGTCCACGCTGACTGTTAGATGCTCTGTATTCCTGACATCGAGGCGGAGGTCAAATCGTGCAAGCAGGTCTAAGCCTGCGTCAGCCGCTCGAGTTCTTGCCTGTTTTCGGATGCGAGCATGACGTGGCTGCGAAGAGAAGTGCCCAGGGCGTGGGTTTCTGCAGATCCCGTATTGCAACATCATCACCACAGTGAACAGGAGCGGAAACAGAGCAGAGCCTTGGCGTACACTAACAGTGATTTGAAAATCCGTCGACGTGCTGGCGGCCACCTGCACATGACTTCATGGATCAGAGTAGAGGATCCTAACCCATTCGATAAGTTCTTCAGGAACGCCTTGCTGCCGCACAGCGTACCAGACGACTTCGTGGGCACACGGGAAGGCATACAGCGGTTTTTGTTTTTCATTATGCGTTTCGAAAAAGATACAGTGGAGATGGATGGTATTAGCGGTGTTGCATCCGACTACAAAACCGCACTGATTCGCGGAGAGTCGCACGAATTCTGCGGTCGATGCATGTTCAAAAATCTTTATGGTATGGGGGAGGAGGCGAATCGGTGGATAGTGAGCATAGTCAACGGGATTAGTTTCGCGCTTCCATATCCGAATTGTGGTGCTTCGCTGCCACTTCGGGAGCACTCGCTTCCGCCGCTATCTGGTCAGAGAAGCTCGCCAGCCAGTCAGATCTCCAGCATTGTGAATTCCACAGATCCATTGCCACGTCGCTGGAACCAGTTACTTCATGTGACATCATTGGCTTCAGCGCTGCCTCCGTCTCCTCGGCAGTGATTGCTTGCATAGGCCTGCAAGTTAGCGGAATTGGTGGATGGGCGAATTCCTCTGTTGAGACATTCTCGAAATATTCGCGCCATCTCTTCATCCCCTTCTTGCGGTCCATTAGAAGGTGTGCTATCCATCAAATGTCATGCGCATTCTCGACGCCATGAAACTTTTCGGAGTCTTCCGTCTTTTCGTGATATTGCGAACCATTATATGAGCCGTTCACCCTCCTTCATATTCAGCTTCTCTCCGACTTTCGAGTAATGCGCGGCTTTTGCCAATGCCCTTGCCTTTTTCGCTGCTTTCTTCACTTCATGACAGATGCGCAAACTTTCAGCCGACGTGTTGTCGAGGAAAACATCATACAGGCGCTTCTCCCCATCACTCGACTTCACTTCGTCCATCATGAGCCAGGGTTGCTCGCCGATCTTTCTTGGAGTTGCACCGAGTCTAGAGCGCGCTGCCTGTACGACTGCTGTAAATATTCTTGCCTAAATCGACATCATTTTTCTCTCATAGTCATTGAAGCTCGTGTCGGGAAAACGCTAAAATCAATAGATGCGCTCGAAACTGCATCGTTTTGCCCTAATATGTAATTCATTTGTTTCTTTATAAGCTTTGAAGGTTGAACATTTTCTTCCAAAGCTAACATCAAATTACGTTTCGAATTGATCGATTGCTACAATGACCCTCGCATTACCCCGTCTATTAAAGAGTTAAGCGCGGCAATGGTAGCGGACGAACAAATGGTGTTGCTAAAGATATCGTGGATGACGTGCCTTTGGATATTACGGCCCCTCAACTTGTTTATTTTCAATAACATCTCGGTAGTCTCCCGTTTCTTCTTCCTGCACTTCATTTTATTGCCTTTTGGACGAATGATTGGGAAGACGTATTCTTCTAGGAGACAGTGATAGTTTATCCGGTTCCGCCTAGCATTTCTGAGCCAAGAGGACCCCGTGGCGATTCTCACCCCGACAGCTAGGTGACACAGAGACAGGCGCTGTTTAGACAAGGTTGCTAAGGCTGTCGCTCCACTAGTCCCTCCAATTATCGCCCATGCCCATACTGACCGCGCGCGGCGTGAGCGACGCGAAATGAGCGACAAATCGCCTAAAAGACCTAGAATATGTTTCAGGACATGGGATAAATTCTGATTAGGCTCTCTGAGCACCACTTCAACTAATAAGTAAGGTTATGCGGCCTTCATTCTTGTTTCGTGACACGAATCTAGGTTAGGATAATCCTTGCGGGCGGGTGAGAATTTCACACATTCCGGCGAGGTGCTATGATCTACGACTTTATCGTAGAGAGGTGACCTTAGGTTATTTATCACATTGCGGTTTTGTCCCTTATCACTGCTTCTGGCAGTTTATCACACAGTTTTGGAAATACCGCAGACTATATAAAGGCTTGGTGGCACATAACAATATTTACCGTTATGGATTTTAACGCTCTTCTTAACCTTGATGCTTCCCATGAATTATTGACGCAGCAATTTTATACAGCAGAGGCATTTTATACAAATGGTTTTTTTCTTCATAAAAATAAATAAAAATGAGAATTTTTGAGGTTCCGACCCAGCAAAACCACCTTTTCAATGACGTCTGGAGGTTCTACACCTCAAATAATGTAAGTTGACGCTCTCATTCATTGATATAATATTGAACCAACATCAGCATTTTCAGGAGAATTCCATGAGCTTATACGAGGACCAGACGATCAGGCAAGAGCTTCTCCATTTTTTAACCTATTTTAACATGTTAAACTTTTTATCACTAATCCCTCACATAAGTCGGTCCTCTCATCTACTGATGAGCCTCAAGAGGACCGACTAGTGGAATTGGTTCGTCTAGAAATAGGCGAAAAGAACCATTTGTGCTAACACCTCTCACCATTACTATTTTTCAATATTTTATTCTCCAGCAACAGCAGCTTCTGGTCGGGGAGAACGTAAGTCTTGTGAGACCGAGGAAACCAATGAGTTTTTGAAGTTCAGAAATTATTAACAGTCGAAGTCTCATAAACGTCCAGGCAACAGAGAGAAGTTGTAACACCCGAACAGAGCGCACAACCACCCATTTTTCTAGGCGAAAAAGAGGTGAGTAAAACAGGAAAACGTCCTGTGATCGTGTGTACTATTCCAGGCACTGAAAATGGTTACGTTTTCTGTTTCCAAAAAAGTACGACCTCATCTGCTCATGTGAGCGATTTCTATTCAGTTTTTTTTTCAAAATTTTTCACTTTTTCTCTCTTTTTTTCCTAACTTTTACGATGATTTTCATGTGAAGGGTGATGAGTTTTTGCTGGCTTGCGAAAATAAAATCAATGCCTCGATTTGTGGTTGTGTTCATAAACTGAATCCGAAAACAGCGCCAGTGCACATGGAGAAGGGCAGCTCTATACCATTCACGCCGCATGCAATGGAGAAATGGAGGTATCGAATATTCTTTCCAGAATACTTTACCTTCCTAATTTTTTGATTCTAGATTTTTTCCTATTCTTCATGCTGTCACCGGATCCAAGATGGTAGAGATGTACGGCAACATTTTCGTCGCTCTGAAGGAGGTGCTTAATAGTTATGAAGCGCCACAAAGATTCCGGATACTCCTGGACTACGAAAAGGTTAAATCCATATTTCAAACAGTGAAGCTACCAAAAATTACCGGCAATTTCCAGGCAGCGATGAAGGCGGCTAAAATGATATTCACGGAATCAGTAGTCCAAGGATGCGCCTTCCACCTGGCGCAAGATTGGAACAGGCAGGCAGCCGTTTTAGGACTACGCAAATATATCGCTGGAAAAAGGTCACTGTGGTGCTCAAACGGTGGCGGATGCTAAAGTGTATGATTTTCTTGCTCAAAAGGCTTCTTCAGCGGAAAGGTACCTTGAGACAACCGCCTGTAAATGTACGTCATCCAGCATACCGTCCCTGCGAAAAATTCTTGGATTACCTCAAAAAAAACGTGGCTCCGTGGAACATCCAAGGACATGTGGTGTAAGTGGGACATACAGTGGCGGCCACATATTTAGCACGCTGCCAATTTTGGGCGATCAACTGTTGAAAATATAAAATCTGTATCTCAGGATTGGAATGAGCTATCAGGACAATATTCGAGAATATGATAAGGCATCGTATTCTCCTTCCCGCCTCAACTTTGTTGCTCCGGGAAATGCTTCTGGATGGGATGGCACGCATTTAGAGCTAAAAATGCAGTGTTTTTGGAAATGTTTCAGTTTATCTCCTAGATGACTTTATTGGATCTGAGTAAAATGTGATTTTATACTCGAAATAATTGCGTGTTTTGCTACAGTAGTTTCGATGAGCAGTTTCTCACCTAAGGAGAGATAGAAAATAATCAACATGAAAGAAAAAAATGGTGAAAAAAGGACTCGCGGCGATTCCAAGGATAAACCAGGCATTTCCAGCCGCGGATTTTTTCCCGATTTGTGTTGNCAGTACTTTTGGATATGTTTCAGTTTCTCTCCTAGATGACTTTATTGGATCTGGGTAAAATGTGATTTTAAACTCGAAATAATTGCGTGTTCTGCTACAGTAGTTTCGATGAGCAGTTTCTCACCTAAGGAGAGATAGAAAATAATCAACATAAAAGAAAAAATGGTGAAAAAAGGACTCGCGGCGATTCCAAGGACAAACCAGGCATTTCCAGCCGCGGATTTTTTCCCGATTTGTGTTGCTAACAGACAATCAGATACTAAAAGGAAGATCCCGGGGCTTGCTCTATT
Source organism: Ancylostoma ceylanicum (assembly GCA_000688135.1). Taxonomy (NCBI): domain Eukaryota; kingdom Metazoa; phylum Nematoda; class Chromadorea; order Rhabditida; family Ancylostomatidae; genus Ancylostoma; species Ancylostoma ceylanicum. The sequence goes on along the minus strand of JARK01001353.1, from coordinate 427,406 downwards.
AGCAAGATTCATAAAAATGAAATTTTTTACGAAGTTGACAAGTTTGTTTCTGTCTCTAGCTCCAGCCAGTACGAAGAGTCCGGTAAAAGCATTTATAGGGGAATGTTGAAGGGAAACATGCTCAATCTGAATCATCACTTCATTTCCTTCCATAGCGAGATACTCGAATTTTACACAGAATTTAGGGAAACTGACGAAATTGAACTTTTATTTTTTCAATCCAGTTTGAACGGACTCTGTGCCCGTGGTAAGCAACAGGAAGGAAGCCCTCATAGTGCCTCAACACATACTCGAACTTGGTTTTGATTGCTCATCATAAGGCTGAGAAATGCAGAAAAATTCTGTCGGCCAAAATCGTGGGTGTGCTAAATATGTGGCCGCCACTGTACGTGATCTCCGCACTAGAAACAGTGCGGAAGCTTTTCAAAGGTAAGAAAATATTAATTTGTTATCGCAACTACATGCTTACTGATTTGTTCTATTTAGCAAGCTTTGTAAGCTTCTGAGCAATCTTATTCATCCACTATTTGAAGACGTTCTTGAGCTAATACAACAAATGAGCATGGCAGTCCTGGGAACGCTATTCCATATGGGAGCGGTAGTTCTAAAATAATGTAATATCCTCTTCCGAATTTTGTTCCTGATATCCCATTGTTCAGAATCGCAACACCTTGTGAATCCTGCGAAGAAGTGACAGCAGAAGGCGTCGGAACATTTCGCAAACCGTGCAGCAATTCAAGGAGCAGTTGAACAACCGGCGCAGCGTTCCCAGCTGTATTATTAAGGAGCATTGCATCAAAACAATGTCTAGCTTTGTTACTGAGAAGGGGATATAGTTGAATATTCAAGTTCTATGTATAGTTGTTTATTTGCGTGATCTTAATGAACATGCGTTAAAACAACTTCACATGTATTCTCTAAACTTTCCTTTTTTGTTTCTTGGCGGTAGAGGCATAATTGTGCCCCCTTGGATACCGACACTTCCTCCAATTTTCCGCAGGCGAAGCCGCGGGTAGTAATTATCCCTCCAAGACAGTTCTCGCACCTCAGACAGTGTGATGAGCAAGCTCAGGTCACCAAACGCAACTACTCTTACGAATATAAAAGAGTTACTTTCACATTACGCGTATAAGAAATAATAATAGAGTGAGTGGCTTTGTAAAAAAAAAAATGAAAGAGAAAACCAAAATTGAAAGAAATTCCACAAATTTGGACTGTTTTATGCATAAATCATCGTCGCCGGAAAAGTCGATAGAATGCGGCTTTTTTTGCGTTCTTCAATAGGACATTAGGTTCTAAGGGACTGAATCAATCAGGAAAGAGAGAACGGGATGGCTGAAGGTTGCCATCATTGATCTATGAGCAGAAATTGGGAGTTTTTCAGTTTTTCAGTACAGTCGCAATTTGTCAAAACTTAAAGGTAATGAGTCCCCAACTTCGGTGTTTTCTACATGAATTAAAGGCATTTCGACGTTACGTGAATGGAAATCAAAAGGCCAGAACCTACAGATCTGCATACATCTCCCTCACACAATACTTCTTACTGCAGAAAAATTTTGCTCCATACATCAGAATTTATGCAGCATTTCAGCCAGCAAACCAAGCATATCGAACCGGAAGCCAAATTAGAGCCGGCCCAGACTTCTTGAGTCTCCATAAACTGGATAAGGGTAAGAAAGTTCCTAGCATCTGTGATTCGAGGCTTTGTATTGAAAAAAAAAAAACTGAGGAACCTCTGCTCTACACTGGCACGGACAATAAGTGCGTATCATAATTATAGACGCATCCTCAAAGTGACGGTATCTCAGTCTGAAGCTGACTTACGAGGGAAGCTTTTGAAACCATTCAACTCAGCGCCTAAGAAAACCCTAGTATACGGAATTTCACTCACAAGCGTTGCGGAAAAGGCTTTATTCGGGAATTGGGCTTTACTTGGACCGTATCATAATTATAGACGCACCCTCAATAAAAATTATAAATACCACTTTCCTTGGATGAAAATTCCCGTCTTAATAGTGCAGTCAAAAGTGCCAAGTGTCCACAACATGAGCACTGAATGACCCTCGGATCTCAACCCTTGGAAGCTGAGCAGTTTCAGATATCCACTGTGCATGCTGCTGGTCTCAGGAGCTGTGAGAGATCCGACCAGTTTTGGTGTTTTTCAGGCTTACTTGGTAAATTTGGAATGGACTCTGACCCAAAATACTGGAAATGAGCATGAAGGAAGACAGGCAGGTATTTCCTGCCGAGTGACGTTGCGAAAGGTTCACGACTGCGTGACATCTTGGGACATTTCAACCAGTGTGTCGAATTTCGTTTCAAAACACAGGGTCAATAGTGAAAGTAAATGCAGCGCCACCGTAGTGCTAATCCGTCTGTGATACATTCTTCATGATACCTCGACCTAGTAAGCCATACGGCTTCAGCTCTCTAAGGACAACGTAGAGACCTGGTGGTCGGTTTTACATACCGATTTCCGTGAGCCTCATAGCTGCCGATTTCGTGTTTATTGGGCTGCTTTCGATGGAAATAACTTTAATTTGGACTGCTCGAGCGGATGCCGGCACCATTGGAGGGGTTTTCAGCAGAAGTTGAACTACATCAGAAGGTACATTTTCTGAGCTCACATCTTTATGGTTGAGGGCGGCTTCGATCAGAACAGCTTCACCAACATCGCCGTAATTTTTACTCGTAGGAAGTCAGCAATCTACCACAACATGTACCGCAATCACCTCTTGCCTTTTACTGTCAATTACTGTACGGAGATCCTTCTCTTCCTAAAAGGACATTGCTGCTGTCCACCTCCAAACCCCAATAGAAATATGGTGCCAAGAGCACAGCTGAACCCTTTTGTGTTTATTTGATCGAAAGAGTGATGAAATATTGCAAATTAACAACTAAGTTTGGAAAACACCGAAAATGGTCGGATCTCCTACGGCTGCTGAGACCAACAGCATGCACAGTGGATATCTGAAGCTGCTCAGCTTCCAAGGGTTGAGATCCGAGGGTCATTCAGTGCTCATGTTGTGGACACTTGGCACTTTTGATTGCCCTATTAAGACGGGAATTTTCCTCCAAGAAAAGTGGTATTTATAATTTTCATTGAGAGTGCGTCTATAATTATGATACGGTCCAAGTGAAGCCCAATTCCCGAATACAGCCTTTTCCGCAACGCCTGCGAGTGAAATTCCGTATGCTAGGGTTTTCTTAGGCGCTGAGTTGAATGGTTTCAAAAGCTTCCCTCGAAAGTCAGCTTCAAACTGAGATATCGTCACTTTGAGGGTGCTATAATTATGATACGCACTGTACTGGCTTATGTGCTTAGATTTATATTTCGCGGAGTGCTGTGTTGAGGAAAAGGTAAGGTGAGTGTATGGGAATGTCCACGATGGCACAGAGAATAACATTTCTAATAGCCTTCTGCGGGAAGAGCAGGCGGTGCTTACACTTACGTCGAATGAAAACAATTTCTGGAGAAATTTGGCTTCTACACCTACATGATGATTATGTGTACCCTAAGGAAGCCAACAAACACTCCACCATTGCTGGGAAATTTTATAGGCATGACAAGACAACAGCGAGAATGTTGGAGACTTCGAGTAGTTAGGCACGATTTCATTTAGAAATCCGACCACAAACTACTTTGTCTTTCCGTATTATTTCGCATAGCATCACACTGCTGCGATAGAAAAGTTGGACATCACTGCCCTTGCATGCACAACTCGAGGTCTATCCGTTCTTACTACATGCTTTGGCCCGTAACTGTCCAGGTCCGTTGCGAGGCACAATAAGCAGGTGTGTGCCACAGAAAATCCACTCTAACCGTCAATGCATAGCTTATCCTCTCTGAACTCACCACGGCACTACTTTACTTCAGCAGATCCATAAGTTCAACATGCTTAGTCAGCTGAAACTTTCTAGAACAGTGTTATCTGCGGTGTTGAACGTGAAGATCTTATCGAGTTTGTATTGCAACCTATGCCGCTTTTGGGAAGAAGAATTGAGAGGATGCCATGGGGTGCCGTATCCACAGTACACCTATCGTCGTCGTGCCTCTTTGTGGCACGACGACGGTAGGTGTACTGTGGATACGGCATCCCATGGAATCCTCTCAATCTTTCTTCCCAAAAGCGGCACATTTCCTCACTTTCGTGATATATGCCTATCGTAAGATCATTAAAATGGGATTGCAGTACGGACTGGATACAACATCCGCGTTTACAAACTGAAATAACCACCCTACGAAGAATACGAAAATTTTCAGCGGAAATTTCGCCACGTTTTCCTGGACCGTTGGAGAAGAACAGTGTCTGAAGTAACCTTGGAACACTGAAGACGAAAAGATTAAAGCTTAAAGGGTGTAACCAAAAATTTCGATACTTCGAATCTGGCATCATCCTACTCTATTCGACGAGCTGATTGCAATGTGTTGGTTTCGCCCCCTCCCCTCCTTTCCTGAAAATGTAAAATCTGCTTTTTTAAATGATTGAAAGTTGCGGTGCGTATGAGTTGTCCGGTGAAAAATGGAAAAGACACGATGAGACTCTCTGAACTCCCTTTCCCTTAGCTTGGAGGCACCAGCTAACCGTTGTTAACCTTGATAAGCACTCTACAATATAAGTTGAAAAAGGTCTATGTATAAAAAGCTGACATATTTTCAACATGTACGGGAAGCACTCCGGAATCAATGCAATAGAAAAGTGTAGTCCTATGGAATTTCTGCATCTTTTCAGAAAGATTGAGAGGATTCCATGGGGTGTCGTATCCACAGTACACCTATCATCGTCGTGCCACAAAGAGGCACGACGACGATAGATGTACTGTGGATATGGCACCCCATGTAATCCTCTTAATTTTTCTTCCCGAAAGCGGCATAGGTTGCAATAAAAACTCGATAAGATCTTCACGTTCAACACCGCAGATAACACTCTTCTAAAAAGTTTCAGCTGACTAAAAATGTTGAACTTATGGATCTGTTAAAGTAAAGTAGTGCCGTGGTGAGTTCAGAGAGGATAAGCTTTGCATTGACGGTTAGAGTGGATTTTCTGTGGCACACACCCGCGTTCTGTTCGGGGCCGCAGACGGGTCCAGGCCCCGGCGCGGCTTGTCATCGGGCAAGCTGGGCTTCGTAAGAGGAGCAAAAAGCAAAAAGGGCTTCGTATGGGATGCAGGCGGAAACGCTGCAGGCGCAGGATCATGAAGGAGCAGTGGGAGAGGCGCGCTTGCTGTTTAGCGCATGATCGTAGAGCCGCTAGGCCCTAGCTAAGTCAAGACTTCACGGAATGACACCAAATTTGGGGTGAAGAAGCGCTTGCATACCTACAATAAGTGTTTGAAAAATGAGGCTAAACTTATGCGAACTAAGAAATTGTATGCTCGCTAAAGTGGCCAGCTTGTCGAGGACAGGCTGAGTCCTAGCTCAGCCTGTCGTGAGCATACTTCTCCTACAGAACGCATAAGTTTCCATCTATTTTTCATGCACCTGTACTATTTTCCATTCGCTATCCAACACCCCACAAAGTGCCACTCATGGGCCTGTATTATCAGTGATTATCAACTTCTCCGATTTTCC
>JARK01001353.1:409825-421502 GCA_000688135.1 Ancylostoma ceylanicum | reverse complement strand
TCTAGTGAGCTTTTCGTTGCCATTACTCGTTATCGTGCCAAGTTTTGCTTTGCTCGTTCTAATTCGCAAATAACTAGTGTAATTTCTGAACACATGTTCGGAGTTTCTTCTTTTTGTTGTATCCTTATATTTAGAGTTTATAGTGCGTCGGACACCGGCCCGATCGGACAATAAATTAGTATGCATATCGATGCTCGTCGGAATCCGACGCGTTGGATTCCGACTGGGATCGGTACGTGCTTCCGTTCTCCGATCGGTCGGTCTCTGACGACTATAACTACAGCTTCAGTCGGCGTTGTCATGATTTCGGGGAGTTTTTTGAAGCTGAAACCTTGTTCGTGAACATTTCGTGGTAACTTCCATTGCGATTAAATTCAAGGGGGGCTTCGTAAAATCCTGGGTTTTCAAAGGGGGCTTCGTTTTCGCTCCGACCCCACGACAAGCTCGTGCTGGGGCCTGGACAGGTCACCGCCATTGACGCCCACCGTATGTTTGTTGGCTTCCTTAGGGGACAGATAATCATCATGTAGGTGTAGAAGCCAAATTTCTCCGGAAATTGTTTTCATTCGACGTAAGTGTAAATAAGAGTAGCAAGATTACGAGCAAATGATCTATTCTGATGGGGGATGTACTCCAAGCACTTGCCTGTTGAAAACTAATTGGCTTCATAAAAAGAATTTATACCACAGTTGGTGGCGCCCATAGAATAGAATAGAATAGAATAGAATAGAATAGTTTATTTCAGCCGATTACGATGTGATCGGTTAGAACAGTAGCAGATGCAGGATAAATGATCGACCATGAGTACTGCTGTTATTTAACCGGCACCTCGTCGTATAGTTCCCCTTTTTGAGATAAACCAGCGAGCCCACGCGCAAGGGCTAGCTGGCTAAGCATCCCGGATAAAAATGACAAGGACGAGATTCCGGTGGCGACAACGATGCAGAAAATGGAAGTAGTTTCCAAATAGGAGGTATTCAGGTGGGAAATGGAAGAGAACACATTCTGATAAGTAAAATAAACAATAAACACTGAACATTGACCAACCAGAAATTAAAAAAAAACAGTTCTGAGAGTAGAGCGCGTAGGCGTTGAAGATTATATGGAAATAGTCCAACAGGTGATAATTGACACGGGATTAGCCGGTCAGAGCGGAACAGAACATGATGTACCTAAGAGGAAGTGAAAAAAGCAAGACGGTTTGTGATGATACAGGATCAATAGAGCCCCCTCTGCTTGAGAACGAATTCCAGTTTGGTGCAGAAAGATGAAGGCGATGATGAGTTGACCACTGCATCTGGTAGATTATTCCATGTTCTTACTGCTCTGATAAGGAAGGTGTCATGAAACTGTTGAGAACGAACTTTCTCCACTGACAATCTGAATTGGTGACCCCTAGTTCGAGATATATAATTAGAAAAGGTGAACATGTTACCCATATCGATCTCTACTGTACCGTTTATTATTTTGAATAGCAAGCATTGATCATTTACAATTCTTCTGAATGTTAGCGAGGTACCATTCGATCGAGAAAGCCTCTCAGGGTAAGGGATGTGGAAAAGTCCATTTCTAGCAAATATACGAAAGTGAAATTTCTTTGAACATTTTCAACAGTATCTATCAGTTTCTGTTTCGAAGGTGACTACAAAGGAGTACAATACTTCAAGATAGGCCTCACATAGGCACAGAAGAGTTTGAATAGTGTGCTCACTTTTCTAGTAGAAAATGCATGGAAAATGAAATTGGATGCGTATGCAAGACAAACTTTCTTGGCAATGTACTCGTCAAAACTGAGATTGTCAGTGTATATGATACCGAGGTCTTGCACTGAATGAGATATCTTAAGTTCATAATTCCCGAGGTGGAACTTTAAGCCTCTAGGGGGTTCACAGCCGGTAAACATGATGCTAGTCTTCTCACGAGATATAGTCAAACCCCATTTAGTGGACCACACAAGTAAGGAGTCCGGTGCCGTCTGGATTTTCTGATGATCGTTTATGGGGTATGTCTTGGTGTCATCTGCGTAAATAGAGCAACAAACGCCAGGAGGAAGACACTCGGGGAGGTCATTGATGAAAAGAAGGAACATCAATGGACCCAGGCGTGAGCCTTGAGGCACCCCACTCGGAGTAGAATAACAGTAAGAATAGGAATTACCTACAACTACATACTGTTTTCTGTGGGAGAGGAAGGCTTTCAAAAACTTAAAGAGACTTCCCTTGATTCCGTAAGCCCCAAGTTTGAGAAAGAGGAGATCCAGAGGCACTGAGTCAAAGGGCTTGCTGTAGTCCACAAAACACGCTGAGATATAGCCACGTGAGTCGACAATCTTTTGCCAGAGCGGGATTGTGGATATGAGAGAAGTTAATGTTGACCATTTGGTGAGAAAACCGTGTTAGTTTGGAGATACGATATGATTGCTAATGAGAAATGAGTGAATCTGTTTGCAGATAATTCTCTCCAAAACTTTACTAGTGCTTGAAGTTAGACAAACAGGTCTGTAATTGGTAACATTCATCGAAGATCCTTTTTTGAAAATAGGTTTCACGCACCCTATACGCCACATTGTTGGAACTTCTCCATGAAGAAAAAGCCAGTTGAACAATAGGGTAAGAACAGGTGTGAGACCCAGAGCAGCCTTACTGAGAAAAATATATGGAATGTTGTGCGGAGTTTTAGAATTACGCAAAGGCAGTTTGGTCAAAGTTCTATAGAGAAGTTCGCTATTAATATCAGTGAAGTCGATGCTGGCTGATGTAAAAGGTTGACAGGAAACCTTATGTGCCTTATTTCCTTTGTAGACAGTTTGGAAGAAAGAAGCAAATGTGTCAGCCTTTTGCTTATCTGTCTCACACATGGAACCATCGCTTTTCGTAATGGAAGCCACTTGGCTGTGATTTTTGATACGCCTGTTTATATAATTGTACAGAGTCTTCTGATTTTTGCAAATGGCAATCTTGTCGTCCTCTGCCAACTGATAAAGAACTAGTTTCCGTTTATGCTTCTTTGCGAATCTGAAATATCTGCGGCTGCCAAATTTCAGATATGCTCTGTGAAGGTGGCGAACCTTTTGCTCAAGTTTCAGAATTTTGATGGGATAACTCTTGCCTCGATTTGGCTGAGACGAGATAGGGACATGACGAGATATAATTTCGTTGCAAGAGTTTAGATACATATCGTAGCACTCATCAGCAGTTGCAGCGGAAGAAAAAAGGTCACGCCAGTTGATTTTCAGGAGATCCATACGTTGTATTTTTTCATTTGAAATTCCAGAATGGAGCACTTACACTGAATAGTACAACAAACGTTTATGAAAAGCCAAATTGGGAAGTCTGGTAATAAAACGTTAAAAATTCCATCACGTACACATACTTCTATCATGGATGGTTGACATTGCATTCCCACTCCTTGCTCCTATTCATGTCTCATTCTAGCGTCAGCGTCAGCAGATTCAAAATGAATGCTTTTCCTGCTGATGTATGACAAAATGCTGATGTAAAATCAAACAAAGATGTCCTCGCCAAAGGCATGACGAAAGAATCTCATAAGAAAAGGAAAATCCGGCTTTTACATTGCCCTCAGCATCCTCGGAAGAGTCGACTACTAGATCTTGGAGTCCTCTATTTTGCTACTGAAAAGCCTGACGCATTCCGGCTTCATGCATTTCGCGGAGTTGAAAGTCGACGTAGCTGGAAAGCACGAACTCAGTCTGCAAATTCGAGAGTAAGCTCACGTACCTCCATATCCTCGCATGCCAATTTCATTCACAGCTGGAAACGCGCCAAACTCGCCATGACAAGGACGGTCAGAGGTAGTGATAATTCTGATTACTTCATAAGATCAGATCTTGGCTTTCTGCGCCTTTCCTGCCACCCTAAGGTCCCTCGGGCAAATGTGCCTTTTCGAAAATTAGGACAATACACTGCTATAGCAACGCTGCGAAGGTGATATCCCTATAATTTTTCAACAAATATGCTAAATAGAAGGACACATCTGTTTCTTTCTTGCCATTAGACGGAATGGCAGAAAAAAATTAGGGCCTTTCCCAGAATTTGCCAGTAAGGAGGAAAGGCTTCAGCAAATGCATTTAATGAAAGTGTTGACTGTGGGTTTTCTCTCGATTGGGTTATTTTGGCAGATGTCGTAGAAGAAGTCCCGTCGTGTAAGTTTTATCAATACAAAGACACGTCGGGCGCACCAGTAGACAAAATGACGGGGGATGACCAGCACGTGGGGGGGGGGGGGGTATAGAGCGACTGGCGGCGTTGAATTTAATGAAAGTAATGAGAATAAGTTTGAAAAATACGAAAGGAAGCAAGCACGTGGTCCCACGTAGAAGGGTTTCTGGCTGTGTAGCACAGCACTCCGAATCTGCACGAATATGAGACAAAACAAACTCGAATATACCCGAGTTGGAGACAAATTCAGGAAGAACGTACACGTAAGAGGTAGTTGGTTTGGTATTAGGGTCAAAACAATAACTAATAAAATATCTCTCAAGCAAACAAATAAAATGTGGAACAAATAGGTGCGATAGTCCAAGGGATACGGGATGACAGACAAAGAAAAAATCAATAAATTCGTTGCATTGACTATGAAAATGGGGATTCTCCGATAACGTTCACTTGGAGGCTATTGAAGCAAAGACTCAATTCGTGAGTGCAGTCGTGATGGATCCAATGTAATGCCGCGAAATCATTTTGAGAAACCAGCTGCAAATCTGTGTGCGAAGTGACCCATCATTTGGGTGAGTTGAACGGAGTAGAAGAGAGTGCAACTTTATGACTTAAATGGTTTGGTGGTATTTTCAGTTTTGAAATCATAAAAATTATACGATATAATCAATGCAGGGCAATCTTGCGAGGTTACACAACAGTTACAAGGTATCAGTGTAGGAAAAGTTCTATCTTTTCAACTTTTTTCACTTAAACAAATTTGATAAGACGCCCAGCGAGAAAAGATGTAAAATAAACATACCTGTCTATGGATCAAACGGCTCTAGCGCGAAATCGATGTAAGTCATTCCTGTCAATGCTGTCTGTCTACCCCATGATTCATCGCTTCCGCGTTTTCTTAAAGGAGCCCCATTACAGAGATTTTTCTATATGTTTTGCATAATAATTTCCTTAACATTTGCTCCAGGTGGTAGGTGAGGGACACTTGCACGCCCTTCTCCAGAAATAGGCTGGCCGCGTTAAGCTCCAAGGACGATACTGACATGCACAGTGTAACAGCAGCTATAATAATCATTTACAGCTCCGGAGGCTTCAGGCGTGCTATATTGCTGTATAATATAGAAAAACGCCTAGTCAGAGAGCCAGGAGCGTGTCCAAGGCGATTCGAGCATGAGGATTCTCGAGGTTGAAGTTGGCGTTTCTCCCATCGCGCCGAGCACCGTTTCTGTATGAGACCATTGCGGAAGCAAAGTTGTGGAAGCCGGAATTGCCGAGATGGCGATATTCGAGAGTTTTAGCAAATTCGCGACAACGCAGATTTTCCATTCAGGGCCCGTTTGGCCCAAAGCGAGTTTCCGTAGGTTTCCCTTCAAAATGGTGGCATTCCGGGCAGCAATCAGTCACGAATATCGGATACTTTTGTAATTTGTAGATTACATGTCAGAAAAAGAATGCAATTTCTTTAACGCCATTTCTGAACGGCTGCTGGTAATGAGTGAGGAAGATGAAGAACGTGACGACAACGACGATGATGATGTCATCCATGACGTTGCGAACACTTTAGATGACGTTCAAGAAGGATAAGAAAGTGATGACAATGATGACAGTGACAGCAGTCAGGATACGTGGTCAGACAATGTTGTTGTGCATAATTCTTGGACTTTCAACGGTGATAGTGGAATAGCTCCTCATATTTCATCAGATTGTAAAAATCCTATTGATTTCTTCTTTCTATTTGTGAATGATGACGTGCTCAATCTAATTGTCGACGAAACCATTAGGTATGGGTTGAAATGAAATTGGGCTTGGGTGCCAACAGATATCCTAGGAATGAAGAGATTTTTTGGCTTGTGCCTTCAGATGGACATAGTAAAATCGCCGAAGTTTAGAGATTATTGGAGCGCCACACCCGTTTTCGGCGGTAATCCAATAGGATTGAAGGTCATGTCAAGAAAAAGATTCGAGGATATCTTATTCAACCTTCATTTGGCACAACTCGTTCCAAGTTGGTGGACAATTAGCGTTTTGCCTTCGAGGTTTAAAGTAGATGATTTAGTCACTTCAAAATGAACGCAGTTATTGCGGGAAAGTTAAGAAACTTACCTGTGTCCTTTTCGGAATCCACCAGAGGTCGACGCCGTGAATTAAAGATGATAGCATCCGTTCGAGTACATCGATGTTGCGCTTGTGGAAGCGATAATCACTAAAAACTATCGCGTCGTTGTCTTGATCCTCCCACGGGTCCACTATTCGATAATTCATGTTCGAAGCAAGTGTAGCTTCAGGGAACACGAAAGCCATTCGTAACATATATGTAGTTTTGTTCATAGTCTATCTCTTTGCTTTTCTAAAAATGTTGTCTTCGCTCCCCAAGTATTTCATGTTGATGAGCGCTTACCCTGGACGGAGCACGATGCCGAGAGCTCTATATTTTGATCACACTCGCATCAGGCTCTGCGGATGCCAGACGGCGGTGAAGGGTTCGTTTTGTAGCTGATAGCTTTTCAGGAGCGCTTCCAGCGCTGAGGTCATTCTGGCAAGTTTTTGAGTCATTTGTTCTTATGATCTCGCCAAAGACGAGATTGGTGAGATTGATGACCCAGTCTCCACCACCCCCCCCCCCCCCCCNGGAGCGCTTCCAGCGCTGAGGTCATTCTGGCAAGTTTTTGAGTCATTTGTTCTTATGATCTCGCCAAAGACGAGATTGGTGAGATTGATGACCCAGTCTCCCCCCCCCCCCCCCCCCGCTCTCCTTTTAGTATTTAGTATTTATTACATGAGATCACTCATGTGTACAATTAAAAAGGCGAAGGTGAGGTAGAATTCAGTAAAACGTAACAAGAAACGTAAAAAAAGAACTGCCATCCACAATGCGACAAAAAAGAACAAGTAAAAAAAAACGAAGCATAAAAAAAGAATGTGGAACGTTTAACTGAGCTTTTATCTACATTGCAGATAGGTGTCTAAGACATTTTTAAACGACCTGAGTTTGGAAGGGAATGGTTTCCTATTGTGTAGCCTCAAGTATTCTGACCCAGCCCTATTGGTAAAGAAGTGTAGTACGCAGTTGCGCCTGGCTCGCGAAATGAAATATTTGAAGGAGTTGCCTCTAGTGAGCGAGGGCCTAGATGAACAGAACATTTCAAGTCTGATTTTGCATAGCCCACTCATGATCTTATGGAATAGTATAAGATCGAACTTCCGTCTCCTATGCGCTAAGGAACGCAGACGAAAATTTGTATTTCTTTCTTCGTGACAAGGAATCCCGTCATACAGAAAACCCAGTGTGCTATTCATGAGTTTCCTAGTAAAATTTTTTGAACTCTTTCAAGTTTGGCAACCGTGGTATGTTTGTGAGGATTGAAAACAGCTGCACCATATTTTAAAACTGGACGGACAAATGTCTTATATACTCAGGGTAGAACTTGAGTGTTTCGGGTACTTAGAGCTCTGAATAGGTTGTGCACTACCCTGGTGGCTTTAGAGGCAATGTGGTAGCAGTGAGCATCAAAATTCAAGTTCCTAGTTACCAAAAAGCCAAGATCTTTTATTTGACTAAGTGCCTGTAATACGGATCCCATGATCATATACAAGCCATTAGGGTTTTTTGGTCCAAGATCTCTGAACAAAGGAAGCTCCCAATCAGCTGAGCACTCTTGTACAGCCTCCACTGCAGTTTGTAGCATTCTTATGTCACCAAGACTGGAAATAGTATGGTATATCTTGAGGTCGTCAGCGAAAACGCTACACCTAACTCCACTATTTACCACAAGAGAGGGGAGTTGGTGAGTTCATACATTGAATAAAACAGGAGAAAGGACACCTCCTTGAGGTACTCCGCTGACAACTTTCTGAGGCCTAGAAAAGGAAGACTTTACACGCACTGAAAAACACCTTTTTGAATGGAATGAATGAATCCCCTCTCTGTCGCTTACCTTCCCTCTGCCGTGGATTCCGAGTCGATGGATTCGTTTCGAGAGTGCGCTGCCCGAGACAGCGGCTCTGCTGGCGCTGGAGCACGCAGCGTCGTCGGTCAAACGTTGACCCACGATCGATCCGGCTGCTTTGACGACTTTGATGTCTGTTTACTTCCTTAGTTGTTTTCAGACTTGAGAGAGAACAATATAAGAGGAAACAAGTGATGAAACTTACCAAAGACAACGGATTGATCGTGGCTCAGCTGTTTGACCGACCGCGCTGCGTGCTCCAGGGCCAGCAGAGCCCTGTCACGGACAACGCACTCTCGAAACGACTTGGCTGTACTCACGGGAGCTCGCGGACGAAGAACAAAAAAAAAGCAACAATCCTTGAAAAAAAGAGAGATGCAGGACTCCAGAAATTTGGCCTCAAACTACTCTGTCAGATCAAAAGACGCAGGATCTGCCCTATCTGCTCTTTCAGCCGCCGCCTGCACAGCACACCTGCAGAAGTTCGAAGATGGAAAACACTCTCTGAAACCAATAAGTTGAGATGCCGAACATCTGAGACGGCCCGACATCCACTGGTGTATCAGAAAACAGTTCCCACTCAAGGGGATCTTCGTTAGGATCAGAGGTTGCAAATCTCTCCTCCTGCGGGAACTCCCCTCCGGTCTTTGTTTCATACTTGCAATAATAGCAGGTTTAAGATGAAGTTCCTATTTTCAAGTAGTTATGGATTTAAACTTACTTTATCTCTCTCCGCACGCAAGTCCCCGAGTTCGTGTGGCGCTTCACAACATTCATTCGCAAGTAAGCTGATTGATTTTATACACTTTGTTCAAGGTCAAACCGAGCTCCACACGGATTTCATTTATCACTCTCCGATAGAGCTCTTCTCGCTCCAGGTTTGTTCTAAGACAGCGTATCCCGTTATTTTTGATCAATAGCTCCTTGTTGTCCAAATACTATTGTAGGATAATTGTTGATACACGAGGAGGGCACTTTTGGGACATCTTGCAAAAAAATTATGAAATATCATATATAGAGAAAGGAAGAGGAAGCTAGCGATTGTTCAGTATAAGTTGCAAAACTAGATGATATGAACGTGGGTGTATTGAGGTATCTTTTCACTCATCTTATACAAGTGGATGCAGAATGACGAAGCAGACAGCACTAATCACATGACAACAGTAGTCAGAGGATGTTCAATTCGAGCAATAAAGAATTTTCGCAAATTCGGAACTTCTCACATTAGAGAGTGATGATTGCATTGAAACTGAGCACTGAAAAAAAAACAGGTGTCGCAGGTTATATCCAACTCTATCCAACTGGGTTCCTCTATCCAACTGAGAGCTCAATCAGTTTATTACAAAGGGGGGGGGCATAAGTTATTGTATATCGTTTGCTGGCTTATTACTCTGCAGTAGCGCAATGTATCAGCTAGGTCTCTTTCAATAGAGCTGGAGCCGTATCCACGAAAGTCTCCGGCGCGGGGAGGCTTCGCGCGGTGAAAAGGGACTTGCTCTCCGCGGTGCGGCCACCTGCGACGAGAGCGAACATAAAAATGAACTGTGAATAAACACAAACATGGGGTTATGCTCATCATTTTTGGAGCTCATTTCTAAGCTATCGGGCTCTTGATGTGCCATTGTTGAGGTCAATGAAAGCACACTTTACAGAGAAGGTGACATTGCAACCATTTAGGCTCAACCGTTTTTATACTTTGTCTCCTATTCGTATTTTTATGTAATGCTCTTGAAGAGAAAATCTTGCTCTTCTCTGATTCACTTTTTAAACATGTCCATTGCAGTTAGGAGATAAGAGATATCGAAAATAGGCTAGTTTTTCCTTTTTCATCTTTTGTGTTAGTTTACAGAAAAACCTCCGTCGACTTTGTCTTCATATCGTTTTTCAATCTTCAATTAATTAATTACTAACTAGTTAATCATAAATTTTCCAAGCGAAAACACGCATCCATGGTTTTTCATCCTAATAGACGATACCAATAGAAAACCATGGAAAACATGTGTGACACACCAAATGTACTTTTCTAGCCTGTTTTATTCTGAATTGCTGTCAAAGAACAGGCTACGGGCTGATCATTAACTATATGTGAAGGAAAATTTCCCGCTGTTGGTAAACTTAAGTCACAAACAGTTTTACCAGTGTTTTTCTGCCAAAATCGGATCAAGCTACTCGTACATAGTATTGAACCATTCAAACAGTGGCTAGTAAATTTTGCAAACTGTCTTTTCAGATGAAAAGCTAGCAACGGGGAGCTGCTCCCTGCTAGGTAGGCCACGGGGAGCTATCATGAGGAAGAGTGAAAATCTAAAAGCGACTTTCGTGTATATGAAATCACAGGGAGCTATATCACGTGCGATAAGCCTAGCTATAGAAAGTTCATTTCGAGAGCACCGTGTTCTGCCGCGGTTGGGGATGGAGGAACTCTCCGGAAAAGGTGAGCGACAGCCGTTTCGAATTCATTTTCATCGTGCACGAACAAAAGGGAGCTAACAAGGTCCCCAGGGAGTCCCCGGGTGCGTTCGTGGATACGGCTCGTGGATTCTCTTTATTTTCTCATTGCAAACATGCCCTGGATACTCGGGATATGAGGGAGAAATTTCAGCTGAAATGCAAGGTGATTTTTTGTAGATGTTGAGCTGAGAAAAATGTCTATTCCTATTGATAGAGAAGGAAAAACTATAAAACCAATTTCGTAAGATTGATAATGTTCTAGGAATTTAATGGTTTCTTTTCTCATGAAAAAAAAAACGCAGGAACTTATTCATCAACCCCATAATATGGTGTGCCAGATTTTACGGCGCACCTTGCAGAGTTGTCAAATAATCGACTATGTCAAATTTCCCAACTGAGCTATTGAAGTCTTCGATTTTTCGGCACTATTTGAATCACGAGGATGCAAGGATTGTACAACTGTGTGCCCATCCGAAACTCGCTGGCTTGTCAATACGTGAACTCGAGTTTCAATGAAACGGTGGGAGCGTTGCCAAGGTAACCAGCAAAGCTGTTCCACAAACGTTATCTGCCTTCTCAGTACCCCCAATCTTCTCCACATAATCATTTTACTATTATTTTCACTACTACCTAATGATGTTTATTACTAATTTCTCCCAATGATGCGTGTTGAAATTCACAATCGTTATGAATTCAGAATTTATAGCTTGGTGGGACGGGAACGTGGGATGTTTTCAGGGTGGCCGAGTTCGTTACTATATTCACATTTTAATGTGTATCGGTTAAGAGTTGGATTGACACGTTAGCACTATGTACAAGACCCGAAACAAATTCTTTTCTCCCACTGGAGCATAATTACCCTACGTTTTTCTTCTTGTTCTTCGGTGAAATCTGACAAACATTTGAAGTTTTTGTGGTATTGTGATCACATATGTACCTTAGGCGAATCAGCCAAATTCCACAAATTAATTGGCTTTTTGGCTGTTAAACAATGGTGGATTCGGTGGGAGTTTTAACACTTCGTTAGCTTTCTGGCAGACGAGCATTCCATAAGGAGGACTTTCTGATGTCCCCTGTTTTTTGTTTGTTCACTGATTGCTCCTT
>JARK01001353.1:371455-409428 GCA_000688135.1 Ancylostoma ceylanicum | reverse complement strand
GGGGGGGGGGAGAGGGGGCGCGGGAAAAATTTGGGGTCTCCACCGTTTTGGGGACCCAGACGGAAAATAAAAATGATAAAAATATAAATCTCAATGATAAATAATGAATAATCAATATTTAAAAAATAGTAAAAATAAACAAATAAAA
This sequence comes from Ancylostoma ceylanicum, assembly GCA_000688135.1. Lineage (NCBI taxonomy): Eukaryota > Metazoa > Nematoda > Chromadorea > Rhabditida > Ancylostomatidae > Ancylostoma > Ancylostoma ceylanicum. The sequence goes on along the minus strand of JARK01001353.1, from coordinate 409,280 downwards.
CTAAGCTAATACAAGGTTTTTACTTGTATTGTAAAGAAATTTCAAAAATTTGGCGACCTATTCTCGAGGGGGGGGGGCACCGTCCCCCCCCCTGCGTTCGCCACTGGTGAGTACGTCTTTACGTAGAAGTGGAGCAGTGTAAAAAAGGAACAAAAAAAAACCTGCATCTACCAAACATAGTTTGGTTTCTGAAATTGAAACACAATGCGTGTACTAATGAATAGGTGGTGCTCACCTTCAAGAACGAATCATAGATTGGCTCTCGGAAACTTTCAGGCGGGATGCGACGGTCATCTCTAGGGTTTTGAAACATTCTTCATGATGAACGAACCCTTTTGGGTTAATGCGAGAGTAACAGGCGTTTTTTCATGCTCATTTCTCGCCTGCTAAACGTGGAGCATTGCAGCCTCTTTCCTCACATAAACATAATCCATCCAACTCTCATTTCCTGTGTCTCCTAGCACTACCTATTCTATGCGATAACCAATCACACTAGCCATCAATGGTTTGCTAGGTTATCGGTTTACGAATCCCAGCCCAGGTGGGGAAATTGGAGCAGAGTTCTCTCTGTGTATTTTTTTTTTGAAAATTTATTTCTGAAAAATAAGCAAAATCTGCTCGAGTTCGGCAATGTTTGTCGATTCGAGCGGAATCCACTCGAATTTACATTAAAAAATAAAGCTCTGTTCGAACTTTCGTGTAAATTCGAGCACAAGCGACAGGAGTTTACCCGAGAAATGAGCGAAAACTGTACGAATTATCAATTCGTGTGAGTACGAGAGCAGACCGCATATTTTTCGTTTGTTTTCTGGTAATTCGTTTCCAGTTATCCATCTTCACGGCTCTCTTATCTTGGAGGCAGCACTCACGGAAAATTTGAGTTTGAGAAGGACATTCCTAGCTCAGTATTTTCCCCAAATTTCTACCAGCCGTCTTGTTTTAGAGCCTTGGTTTCATAAATAAATACTTCATGAGAAGACGTGAAATCCCACACTACTGGATCAACAATTTAATTTCTATCGATATTATCACTGAACGCATCACATCCCGGGTATAGTCTGTTAGCTGAGAAAGTGCCCACGGAGGGACCTCGTCTGCAATTACGACCGCAGCCGTATCGGTAGCAGATCGGCTGGTTCGCTCGGTAACAATGGTGAAACATCTGAAAGGAAGAGATCATGCCACCGCTATGAGAGATAGGTCGAACCGACCAATCACTTGGACGATACCACTACGGTCGTAACTGCAGACAAAGTCCTCCCATGGACACTCCCTGAGCTGACAGACCATACATACGGCTGCGAAACAGAAATCGTTTTGATTCCGTTACTGTTCTGCAGCGAGGTTTATGAGAAGTAAAGGTATTATAATAACTCTCCAACATTTCTCCGCTATCGTACCAGTCTCATAAGTATTGATTAGAGTGAGCAACGCGTCATCAGCTAAGTGATGGCCATTATCCAGAGTTTCTATCTTTTTGAAGGAAGTTTCTTCAGAGCCCAACATATGATGACATACGGCTCTAATCAACATCGCTATGGTAGGTCTCCACGTCAGGAACTCCTGGATGATATGAGAGAGGAGCTGCTGAAGGCCAAAAAGGTAATGACAATGTGTTCTGCTCGAACTGCTGTTGATTTTGGAAGAAAAATAATTACACAAGATGTAGTTTATGGATTTCATACAGTGTAAACAATTGCTTAAGGTAAATGCACAACTGGCTCTCAATAATCGCCTCCTCAACACGAAGCTACAGCGACTGACGAGAGAAATGAAAGCCTCTAATAATAATAACAACATCGTCAAGGTAAGAGTCAATAAGAGCTTCGAAAAATAATTTTTTCTACGTTCAAACCATTACTTTGCCATTCCTTACATCTTCCGCACAGTCGAGATAGTTGTTCCTGTGAGTGAGTTGATTTCTGCTTTTCTTAAAAGGACTGCATCCAATGAAAGTTTCGTGTGTTGGGCTTGACTTGTTGTGGACATGGCGCCACCGTTCTATCATTGAATCACAAATCTTTTTCTTCCATACAGGTTGTAAACAGGTTTAATTACCCAAGTTTGAGGACAATTCTTCGAAATCCGAGGGGCTTGAAGTCTCAGACATAAAAATATCCAGGCACGAATTTCGAGAGTCCAGTACCAGTAGGGGACCAAATCAGGACGCGAGGTTCACTGGCGGTAGTGAGGAGCCTAGGCGGTACCCTTCTTCCGCTTCTGACCGACGTCCAGATAGCGTCGATGCCAGCAATGTAACAAATGCATCTCGATATACTCCGAGGGAGCCTCCTGTGCCTACACAACAGCCATACAGACCCTCCAATGGGATGTCTGTTTTTTCGCGACCAATCGCAGAGAGTAGCGTTCGTGCTCGTACGCCTGTTCGCAATGACACACAAATGGAGAGAGGTCCTCAGAGGTCATACACAGCTATGGGAGGTTCTGGTTTCGACGATTCGTATCCTCGAAATCACTATAATAGTCCTCAACAGTCCTCCAGCAACAGAAATGCGTATCGGGGCGATGAACCGTCATACGGACAACGACCTGAATCAAATCGTTATCGCACAAATGCTTCTGATGAGTGGTATCGCCCTCGTTCTTCTGCTTCTGTGCGATTTCAAAATACCGAGTACGATGACAGGTGTAGTGGAAATAGACGCGATGACAACCAGCGGTGGCCTAGGGATGGAAATTACCATCAGAACGACACATCTGGATCATCTAGAAGAGAAGACAATCAGCGTTGGCCTAGAAATGAGAGCTTCAATCACAATTACCCTGGACCTGAACCAACCTTTCGGAATGAGGACCGGGAACGACCAACGTTCCGTCAATCTGACACAGCTTACGATGGAAGAGATAGTCGCTATGCTCACGACGATGCTCAGTATCGTCAGAGGAATGACGTTTTCCGCGGAAATGGGGAGCGAGCCAATGACGGATATCGATCCCAGGACATGTATGTTTGAAGACATTGTTAGACGTTTTGATTGTTTACTTCAGGAGAGTATTCTTTCCATAACTATCTTTTAAGGGAGCATCCATCTCACAGCCGTAACATGAATAATTCATTCGTGCAACCTCCCACAAGGGAAGAACGCGATCATCCGGATAGATACCGTGACAGGTTCGAAAAATTCTTTTTTTTTTCAGTGATCTGGACTTGAATGTTTTAAGCACTCACACTTGAGATGTCATTTTTCAGTTCTCGTCAGAGTTTCCACGACGATAGGGGGCAGTACAGCAGTGCATCTCGCCAGGTGGGTTTGGCCACAGTTTGTTACAGTATTGAAAAATTATAACGAATCACATTCTTTCCTTTTTTCATTTAATCTCGTTTTTAATTTAGTAAGAAAAACTTTTGCTATTTTGCTAGGTACGATTTGACTTTTAGTCCTCCTTTTATCATGGCACACATTTTATTTTACTGCTGCGCAGTTTCATGCGATTATCGGGCGCAGGTAGTATGGACTACTATTAAGGGGTGCAGCGGGTATCAATTTTTGAGAGTCGTTTAGATTTTTCATTATTTTGCGATTAGCTTACATTTACAATGTGAAAACTGTGCAGCCTCCTTGTTACTTTGTATTCGTTTATGAATCAATGAGATTGATTGGGCTCGCTGTTCTAGTACCGAAGCCCTCCGCATTCCCCGACACCGCCACTGACAGTGGATCAACGGGCCCGCCTACGGATCATCCATGATTTCGCATTCCTCCATAGACATGTGGACAATTCTGGATATCGCAAGCTTAATAGTATTCTGAGCATCTTGCCCCCCGATGACAGCGTTGATTGGGCTGCTCTCATCGAAGCTCGCCTTCCAGATGTTAAGATTGCATCACTTGAGGGCTCGCATGTGCTATGGTGGAATGAAGGAAGCAAACCCGGTCGTGATGAGGATAAAAGCTTCAAAATTTGACTCAAGTTTTTGCCTTCTCTATTTTCTCTAGAGACAATGCATAGGGCCCTTGCTTATAGATTCACTGTGTTTTAGTGTTGTGTTTCTATGTCAGATACAGGGAACGAAGTCTGCGTTCACTTTATTCTTATTAGGCCTACCTTGTCAAACTCTAACTTAATTGTTCTGTTTCGATTTTACTGTTGGACGTGTTAACAGAGAGAAAGCAAATGTCGCATACATGCTTGTCAGACTTCATCTTCTATGCTTTGCTCAAAGGTATGTTTTTATCACGCAGAGAAAATGTGACGTAATAATTCTGTTTAAAAGTTGGTAATTAGTTCTGAAAGCGTTAAGTTGCCATAAGTATCTAACAGTAAACAGGAATATTTATTGGCCGCTTTCCCGTCAACACGTCGTTTTTGAAAGCATGACAGGGTTTCTACATTATTTTTCTAAAACACCAGTAATGTATCAGATGCAGCTCTTCTCAAACGTCTGGACAAATTTTACCTGGACAACTACTTACTTTTGGCTGATTCATTTTGCAATATTTCTCTCCTTTTCGTGCGACTAGGCTTTTCTCTGTTCCTTAAATTTTTACATTTTGAATAGTTCTTTCTTGATCATGTCTGCTTATTCGGGTTGGGAGTGGTTTTTTTTATTATTCATCGGATCATTCTACACCTGTGAGACAGACGTGGCCTTTTGTTCACATCACACCGGTATTCTCGTTGGGATTGACGGAGAATATGGAGTACTATATTATTCTGCTTAGAATTTCTCTTTGAGTTCATTTGACAATAACACGACATTCAATTTTTTTAAATAACTAAGTTAACCCTTTCTTCACCTTGCTAACATTTTCCCAGCTATTTCCGATTTCATTTTGATGTTATCACTGTCTAGTCTAGAATGGCGTTGGTAATCCGACAATTACACTGCGGCGTTGCATGTAAAGTAGTACATGACCTCTATTATGGGTTCAGTATAAATAGCTGGAGGCCAGCGAGTATGAATAGGAACATTACGGACAGCTTTTATCAGGCAGCTTAACTTAACTCCTTGTCGAGCTTAGTGTACAAATTTTCAATTCTCATAAGTTTTGCGCGGCGGTCTTTGGCGTTTTTTTTTCAAATATTGGAAAACACACAGTGGAATGCTTCTTGACAATAACCCTGCTGCAATATATGACGTCTAGGCTCCGCTGCCATGTTCCTAACCCCTTCCCGAATCGAAGCCAATGTTTGTCGGTGGATGAGAGGTCTGATGAGTATGATGGGTAAAGAAGAGCTTCGTGGCTCAGCTCCTTCAATTTTTGCAACTCTGGTTGTGTGACATGTGGGCGTCCGTTGTCGTGAAGAAGGATTGGTCCTCTTCTATCGACCAATACCTGGGGTGGTAGTAAACCTCTTGAAACGACGACGAAGCGATGAGGCGAATGTCTCACTTAACCGTCAGCTCTGCTGTGGAATCATAAACAAGTTACGAGTTAACTCACCGCTGTGGTGCTGGGATGATGTGAGGTCTGCTAAACCCTCTATCAACAAGAGGGTTCGATCCTCTAACGCTACATAGGAGGGGCGTCGATGAAATTTCCTTTCGACGATTTTTTTTGGTTTTTGCTTCAAGCAGTTGAAGACAACACCAGCCGAAATTCTGGCCCTACAATCGGTGGCAGCACCGATTCCTCGCAACTCCATGACGAAACAAAACATACAGTCGTTCCGAAAAATGCTTGCCTCTCGCATCCACCGCCCGTCTGCTGAGCCGCCCCTGCGCCTCCTATGCATTATCATACGTGGTGCGACGTGGCTCAGTCGACGCGCAGTGTAGCGGGAGGCAAGTATTTTTTGGAAAGACTATACATCGCACACATGACAAAAAAAAAACAAGAATGCCACAAATCCTAGTTGGTGTCCCACAGCTGTACACCTTAGTTTTCTCCTCAACGTTAGAGTTGTCACCGTGCAGAAGTCGTTACGTAACCGTCAACACATAATTTCTCTAGTCTGGTATTCTTTTGTAAATGTTCGTTCCAGGTTGAGAGAGCAGAACACTCTACACCAAGCACAGCTCAATCACGCGTAAAAAACTCACCAAATAAACACGGAGGATCCAGGCAAAGGTTTGGAAGTACATGTTATCCAGAGGGCCTCTTCTGATCCTTTCAATGCTTGGCACTTGGTTATTACCGTTACTTCTTATGGTAAAATTGTGGGTTGAGTAGTCTAGCGGTATGGTGTTGGTGAGAAATTGCTTATATGGCCGAGGTATTGTTCAGCAATGGTACTGCTTTTTTTGCTCAGGACAGTTTTCTGCATCGATTATTTATCCTTAAAGCAAACAATAACAACGACGACCGGGTGGGATCGGTCAGTAACCTTAACGATCAAACTAGCAAAACTTTGGCGGCCTCGAGGTGAGGGCACGAGGTTTCTTGGCTACACAGACGTGTTACTCTTTCTCTTCTCTTGGAAGGGGAGGGCCGCCTCTCTACTCGACGGCTCTGCCTCCCTTCGCGGAGCTTGAAAAAAAAAAAAACAAACTCACGCCTCCCTTTCGACCCTACATATTTTATACCCGCCTGTGGTGGTCAAGGAACCGTCGCTTCCCGCCCACCGCGTGATTGCCTTGATCACTGTGATCTCTAGACAAAATATGGTAACACCGGCGGTATGAGACTTCTTTATAGTTCACGCCGCTGTCGGACCAAGAAGTCGCTTGTTGTGTATGGGATGTGACTTAATGAAGACGTCGAGACGTCGAGCAGCATTGCTGTTAAACACCGAGCTAGCGCGAATGAAAAGCTTAGGGACAACGCTGACATCACCTATCATGCGAGGTCGATCCAGGCCGCACCTCGCTGCTGTTTCTTATTGTTTGTCCTATGGCAAACTATAAGAAGCAGCAGCGAGGTGTGGCCTGGATCGTACCTGCAAGCTCTTGCCGCCGGACCCTTGTCGCGGCGACGTCGCCGGCTTATGCTTAACCATGGAAGACTGTCGCCGCGGCAAAAGTGTGAAACCCCTTAACACCTGCGCTATAGTCCACGTAGAACGTAGCTATTTGCGTCGCCATCGCTGGCGACTGCGGATTGCCAAAATCGGCGACGATGAGTCGCCAATGTAGGCGAATCGCCAAATTCGGCGACGGCGAATCGTCAACTTTAGGTACCGGCGGCCGCCGTCGCTGGCGACCGCGGCGCAAAGTGCTATACTCCACGTGGACTGTAGCGCCAACCTGAACATTTTTCTTCCTCGAAAAACGGAAAAAATGTGTTAACCTTATTCAAGGAGCATTGCAGAAAATATAAGGTTGTTGGGAAATGATTGACACCCTCCAGACTTTTATCGCTCTTTGAACTTTTTCTCTCCAATCTCAGACATTCGCCGAATTGAAGCCTCATGTCATTGAGACTCGGATTGCTAAAATGGGCGAGGTTTGGGTGTCATTCCAACTGCTGTTGTGCTGCTATTCGATCGCTGTGGATTGCTGTTAGCCCCCTATAGAAAAAATGAATATCAGTTCTATCGCGACCGAATAGCAGCCGTACAGCAGTTCTGATGACACCCTAACTCCGCCCATTTTAGCAGTCCGAGCCTCAACGACATGAGGCTCCAATTCGGCGAATGACTGAGATTAGGAAACTTCAGGGTTTGTTGTAAGCATAATATATACCTGTCGCCTGGGGCCAACTCTCAGGCGCGGAATTGACTCCACGGGTTCAGAAATAGGAAATCTACAGGTCGGAGAATCCATCGGTCAATGATCAAAAATCATCAAAGTTGGCGGAGTGCTGCTCAGTCAAAGAGTGCCTGAGCGACCGAACAAGGGTTCAGTTGGAAAGAGCAAGATTGGAAGATTGAGAAGACAACAATTGGTGACAGCATAAGGTGACGGTGGCTAAGACCATGGCCTGGGCGCATGATGGAGATTACCCAAGGTGAACGTGTGAGCAGTTTACAAATTTACCCATAATTAACATGGACGCTAACACTTTCACCCTGAGTGATCTCAGTGATGAATGCGGCTTCAGAAAGCTCCTTGTGCTATATAAGCTAAGTTGCATCAAAAGTCTGACTTCCGAAATGAATAGTTTTTGGTAAATTATAGCAGAATGCTGACGTTGATGAAATACGCGCACGATGGGTATGGAGAAACGTACATAGATCGAACTGACATGACTTAAGCCTCGTTCACTTTTTTGTTTTTGTGCATGAAGCTGGTTCAAAATTTTTCTTTTAGGCCTAGAACGTCTCAAGTCACTGTTGCACCGACTCCGGAAGGTAACAGCCACGCTGGGACCAGTGCAAATGGAGAGACCACTCTTTCAGATCAGATTCGTGTCCTTCAAGAGAAAAACAAGAAGAAACTGAGGTGATTTACTGGAGTCGTATTGCTATTATTATATTATCTTGTTGGCCTCATCCCAACATTGAGTTTATTTGAGATCGAGTACTGATCACATAGCAAGATCTGATTTAGGGTGGCGAAGGCATATGCAGAACAGAACCGAAAGTTAAAGGAGAGACTAAAACAGATGCGGGAGGAATTCTATGAGCTGAGAAGAAATCGTATCAAAAGCGAGAGTGGAGTTACGTCGCCATCACCTCACTTGAACGGTGCCCTTCAGATTTGTAATCAGTTTTTAGTTTTCAATCCTAAATTTTGGGGCAATTGTGAAATAAACGGTGGCAAAAACACACAGCAGACACTTGTTTCATTTTTAACATCGCCTCGATCGGAAAGCGAGCGGTGCCGTTCGACACGTTTGCGCCTTATACGGAGAGTACGTCAGAGCTACGTAAGAATACCGCTCGAAGTTGGCACAGATTGCCTCCAGATGACACGAAAAAGAAAACAGAGTGAGGGGGGAGCTTATCTGGAGAGGGTGATGATCACTCGGTGTGGAAGAGCTACTCCAGTCATCCCACATTTGCAATTACTATTCCCGCACCTTTATTTTATGTGGTAAAACTTCAAGATCTGAGGACAAACGCAAGAACTTATTTTACAATTCAACAAATTTTTCAAAATGTCAAAAGCATTGGGTAAGAGTTAGGCTTTCGAAGAATGAATTACACTTGCTCAACCTACCACAATAACTGTGAGAAATTAGACAGATAAGATGCAATAGATTTGTTCGTTAGAGTCAAGTGTCTAACAGCCCAAATTAATGCAGAGTGTCCCACAGATAATGTTTACACTGTTTGAACTTCGATATCTTGCAATAAGAAGGCCAGAGGTTCTCCTTAACTTGCAGCAACATGATGAAAGTCGAAATGTCTGAACTTGGCATTCACAAATACTATCCAATTTTAAGAACTGGAAAGCTGGGACACTACGCAACTGGTTGAGCTGATTACAAAATTGGAAGCAACACGACTCGAAAATGCAGCCACCCATGGTACCAGCGAAATCGGTGGTTCGTCGGACGACTTTGGCAGTGGTAGTGATATTAAAGAGGGCTTCAGCGGAAGCAACGCAGACACGAAAATGGACAGGTGATGGAATAAGTTTTATCTCAATGAAGTATGAAGAATTTGCTTATTTCTTCTGGAGCGTTGTTGCATCTCACTTCCCTGCATTTTCAGTTAATACATGGCGATATAATGGCGTATTGGAAATATTATATGAAACACTCAAATACTTTTTTCAGTGCGAGCCACAACAAGGATGGAATTGGCGACAAACCCAGCAACGATGACCAGGTAAATGATATAATTGTTAACCGAAAAGGTACATGGATTTGATTGATGTTTTTCTCTTGGAAATTTCCTTGGAATAATGAGTTGAGATTCTTTTTCCAATAGTCAGAAAAAGGAGAAGTCAGAAAAGTCAAAGTTTGTCAGGAAAAGTTCGCATTTAAAAAAAAAGAAAGAAAAACCTCCTGTAATAGTCATGCTATCTTGCATACATTTCATTCCTGGAATTATCCTCACTCTATTTGAATCCTTTTTCAATAGGTTGGTTCAAAAGAAATGACATGATTTTGTGCTGACTTCACATTTTTTGCAGCATTAATGGACAATAAACGGTAGACGTTGTTAATCATTTAGAGAGGTTTATCCTTATTTTGAACTCAATATCAATAATGTTTACTTCATTTTATTATTTGTGTTGTATTTGTTAATTTTTTTGTCTCTGCTGCCTTGTTGCTCGAGAACCTGCGGAACGAAAAGCAGAGACCGGGGTTATATCGTCATGTTTAGTGAATTTTTTTCTACCAAAAATCGAGCCTCTGAAGCCAGGAAGGTAGCAGTCATACCAATGTACATAGAGTCTGTTTCCTGGAACGAATAGTCTATGAAGAAATTGGCGGACTCCCGCTGGGCGTGACTTCGCAAGGTCTGTCGATATTGTAGATCACCCGTTTTCCATAGAATCTCAGGCTGCCGATGGGAGGGCGACCGCGACGCGCACACCTTCCCCGCCGAACGGGAGTCCTCCGATTTTTCTAATGGACTGTACACTGCAGACCACGCTCCAATCGAAAGCGGCGACGTGGCACGAGAGGCCGATCAGTTGTTGCTAACGAATAGAGAACTGATCGACCACTGTTGCCACGCCACCGCGTTCGATTGGAGCGTGATCTGCAGTGTACGTTCCAGGTAACAGATTATATGTACGTAAGCACTAAGGATTCTTCATGGTAGTGAAAATAAAAGTGGACTGAAACTTTGGTAGTGTACATGCAAACCCGGGGTGGTAGTAACCCTGCTAAAATTGTCAATTAGCGATGAACGTTAAACTGACGTTTTAAACTGTCCTAACACTCAGCTAACGAGGAAATGCGGTATATGTAGGTAGAGTAAGTTGGAGCGAACATGCTTGTCTAAGTGTGATGATTGAATACTAGGGCGAAAATGGGACCATAGTTGCAGGTGAACTGACAGTTCAAAACCGAACTGTGAGATCACCGTTACAATAAACTTGCTGATCACACGAAACCCAGAGGTTTGCCACGCGCGAGACGCGTACAATAACCTTGTCGTTCCTTGGAAAAGTCCTGCGGGGGAGTTTTTGGTCATCGTTCGAATTCATAATTATAGCCAAAGGAGCCTGCGCTGACTCCTTTTCGGTGATGGCGCAATTCTAGGTTTACCCAACTGATCAATGTTCCCAGTGCCATCAGCTTGATCCAGCCCGATCAGCATGATGTTCCGCCGGAAATCATCAGTGATTCCATTTCTTGCTGGGTGACTTTGACCACCGAGCCCGTACATATGTAACCTTCCCAGATCAAATCGTATATGTTTTCCGAGCGTGGGAATGAATTTCTTGAGCCTTTCCCATCAAAGTTTATTTTGTGGGACGGAGTTCATGGGCTGTAACGGTCGCATATATTGCTTCAGCCGCGGGAACTCAACAAAGAAGAGCAGCCTCATACGGGAGCAAGCTCGGATTACCACATGCAAGAGATAATAATGAAACATGAAGAGAATTGGTTTGAGAACTGATCGAACCTTTCGTGCGCACAATTTTGAGCCCACATAGACTAGATATTCTGCGTCATGATGTGGAGAATACGTCTTCAGAAAATCCTTTGCAATCGGCCCCAATCGCACGTGCGGAAAAATGGCGAATAAGAAACTTGGGGGAGAGGATGGTCGACCCTGTCTCGTGTGCCTAGTAGTTTAGTGTTATCGAACCCTATTTGCACAATACGAAGAATCTATCCTTGCGTGAAGGAAAAACTTCAAAAACTGCGAAGAAATCAAAATTTGGGTGTGGTACTACATCGACTCAAAACCTACTGGGATCTTTCAGGATGGTCCTCGTTTCCTAAAAGGTAAATCCATGCCTAGTTTCGTAATCAAAATGTGTTTTGCACAAAAATCGTGCATTAATAGTAATAGAACCTAGCGCATTTTTAGTTATCTGTCCTCTATCAGACGCAGCTAAAGCAAATCCATTTTCTAGCTTCCATTCGACGTGCTTCTCTACGTTATCAGGGAGTTAGCTACAGCACACTGTGAACGTCAAACCATCGCGATGAGGTTGAAGAAGAGCTGAGGAGGGGAAGGCGCATCTGCTATTGTTACTCCTGCTACTTGTTGAGCGTTCACTATTGTTAAACGACAAGATCCATGACAAGATCTGTAGCAGTTTTCTTTACCAACTCTTCTATAGCTCAAGAAGTTGTTGATATTGTGCAGTTGCCGTAATCGTTAGCTAATATATGACTGCATTGTCAATGTATGTAATATTTATTATCTTTGGAAAGAAATCTACCCGAACATAAGCCGTTGAAGTCGTACATGTTTTGCCAATTAAATTCCTTCTAGTGAAGTGTTAAGAACTTGAAGTGATGGTGCAGGTTGAAAATGTTTGGTACGTAGGGGATCAAGCTACTCAAGAAACACATTTTCCGTCCTATGTTTTCCACTCGCATCGCTTTCACAACACGTCCCTCTTTACTAGATCTTCCTTTCAATCTTACTCATGAGACAGTTCGAGATATTCCAGCCAAGAGCACCCAGTTCGATCAAAGAACAAGTGTCAGCTTCAAAGCTTAACTGGAAGCTAGTATGTATAGACAATGATAGTGACATTCTGGAAGGAACCTTAGGGGAATAGGATTTACTTGGGCACCGGTGCAAATGATAAAACTGACTTCAACGACAGCAAAGGACCGAAGCCGGCACCACTCCACACTGCGACAAGAATGGCGACTTATAAATGAACACAAGGCGCACAAAATATAAATTTATTTATTTATTTAGTGCACCGCAATGATGTGCCATCTTTTCTCGTATAAACGCAGACAATATGTAATAAAGAACCAACGTAACATGTGAGTGCTAGAAACTTGGAACTTAAACCCATTGACCCTCACTTATGCGTTTTTTTTCATTTCCTAAATCTAGTCTTTGATACCTTATGTAGTTTTCTACTCGGTTCTCAAACTAGTATTGAGAGAATACGCGAGCTGCTGCCATGTATACAGAGGAATTGGAAAACGGCCCTGAGAAGAATCTCTTTAAATCGTCGGTGTCTCCCCATATCGGATATGTCGGCTGGAAAAAGGTATAGTCTGTTCCACGCGGGAAGATAGCTGGGGAAACGCAGCAGAGAGGAAGAGCGCGGGAAAGTGCGCGACGATTTGAGGGTGTTTAGAGAAAAACAGACACTGTGCACGAATACTCAACCATCGTCGCGTGTGAAACAGACTATATAAGACCTTTGAGATAATCAAGCCCTAAGAACGCGACTGGAAGATCCATTCTGGGGCTGGCGCTGTGGACTGCTATCCTCTTTGATCTGATATCTCAGGCGTAAACTTGCCGGCTCTTCCCTTCTCCACGACGCATAACCCGACATAAAGTAGTTTCTATGACACAATGGTGTTCGCAACGTAATTATGGACGGACCAGCAAAATTCCTCAAGGCGAAAGCAAAGCCCATCATGAACAGTTGAGACTTGTTCACGAGGTTCAAACTAAGGGTGCCAGCACTAGACAAGGAGTAAATAACCATCGAAAATGATAACTAGGCTTTGCTAGGAAATCCAAGACAACTACTGACATGAACCAGGAAAAAAAAACAAGATATCATCAAGTCTTAATAGACTGGGTAAATCAGCTTTAGGCAGAAGTTTAATTGAGCTTTGCGGAGTCAGGCCCCAGCAGGAGCCTTTCCCGGGGTCAGAATCGGTACGAAGCACCCTTTGAAAAACCAGAAATTTACGAAGTCCCCCTTGAATAGCCAGTTTTATCATGGAAATGTACGTCACTGAATCGAGGATCGCCTGGATTCGTTGAAACACCACCCTCCCAGAAGAGGAACAATTGAAGAGAACAAAATGGACGACTATTGCATGCAAAAATTTCCAGATTCTGTGATTAAGTAAGTGTTGGAACCTCAGACGAAAATCTACTTAGTCCAACTCTTCAGTTCTTATGTGCTCCATTATTGGGGCTAGACAACAGGAAAGGTCCCACTGTAAAGACCAATGTTATCTTCGCTGTTTGCTTGTTTTCTAAAGAACACTTTCGGGTGCATCATGTTTGCTTCATCCTACAAGATGAAAACAAAAAAAAAGAGAAAGTCAAAAAAAAGGAAAGCATTCATTACTCGCTGGATTTGACCATTACGAAATTCGTCTCATCGTCGCTTCCAAAAAGAAACGACCCTGAATGTTTTGTCAACAATACCAAAAGAGCAAGGCATTGATTTGATGAGGAATGGCGTTGCAGGTGAAAACTCAAGCGTTTTCTTTCGTACGTTGGCGTATCATAGGGTATAAACAAGTCCTACTTTTTAGGGCTATATCTCTGTTAAAGCGAGATGCTATGAAACATACTTTGAGCCACATGATAGCACTTGGTCAGTTGTATGGGGGTATGAGAAATGACCAAAAACTTGTGTTTGAACAGGAAAATCATGCTCTCCAAATCTCACGAAAGGCTGAGCCGTTCGCGCAGCCCTCCGCAGGACAGCTGGACCACTTAATGAGCATACAATTTTTTGGTTCACAAAGATTTTGCCTAATTTTTCAAACACTTATTGTGGACAAGTCAACGCTTCATCTCCTCAAATTTGGTGTCAATCCTTAAGTCTCTACCTAACTAGGACTCTGTAACTGTACTCACATGCACTCAAACGTGTGCATTCACCGTTTTATTTCATATAAGTTTGATATGGTTTTTCAAACACTTCCAGTACTTCCTTAGTTTTCGTCTTTCTGAAGATTTTAAGTCAATCCGCGCAGTTTCGACAGCGTAGGATTCTTTCGAATTTTACCGACAGTGGAACCTGCAAATAACATGCTCCAATCGAACTTCCTTAATCTCGCCGCTATTGCGCCGCTGAAAGAAGGAGCAGCCCTCCTTCAAGCTTAAGCCGTCCTCCATCGCTTCTACCAACGCATTGCTTTCCTTCAAACCAAGAAAAACCCATGTTTTTTTCCTTGGCGGCTCAGCCCGGACCCACACGAAGTGCCTTTTGATTTTCGCTCTTTTCACGAAGTCCAGCTTGCCCCCGGGATTACATTCCCCAGGTGCGTTGCGTCGGCTGCGAGGGGCTAGAGCTTAGACAGGGGAGGGTGGGTGGAGGCAGTACAGAGATCCATTGAAGATCAGAGACGCAGAGAGCGAGAGGACTAGCGGTGCGCGGCCGGCTCCGGCCTTGGTTGGGGAACGTATCTCGTGCAACCGCCCCCGGGACAGCCGTGCTGGAGCCTCCGCAGCGGAGTCCGTCGACGCCATTAGATCAGGGCTGGGATTCATGAAACGCAAACCACTCTAGTCATGAACTAGCAAGCGTGGCTAGCGTCCATTTTCGATTCATGACGTCGGCTAGCCCAAACTTTGGTTTGGCTAGCCAAATCAACGTAGCCGGCGCGGCTAGCCTAGTCTAACCTATGGCTAGCGCAGCAGACGTCATGTTGATATGGAGTGTGTGTGTGCAGAAAGCAGTCAATACAGGAGGCAAAATTACGAAACAACGTAATTTCGGCCGAATTTTGCATAATTCTCCCCTCATGTTTAGTTTTCTCCCGTGTCATCCACTTTTCTTTGTTATGCATGCCATTTCCTCTTTTTGTGAGCTCCAATGCCGCGCGTGTGGGTCCGTTAGCGGTTTTTTCGATTGATGTTTTTTTAAATAGATGTCATTTAGTTTCGGATTTACTGCGAAGAAGCTCTCTGGTAAAGACGCAAGGAACTGGGCGTGTGGATGATCAAATCCGTGAACTGTGAAGGAAAGAGAGTTAAATATGTCTCTTTTCAATTTTCTGCTTTGTGGCATTCGTTCTTTTTTCTTTTTTGATTTCATATACCACTCCTATCCTACTGGCGAATCTCGGGAGTGGTTCAAAACAACTGTAATGATTGCCTGTCTAGGAATAAGAGGCGAAACAGGCCAATACTAATTTTTTTCTCATTTTTACACCTCTTGTACTCAATTGTTTTTTGTTCGTCTTCCATAGCTGCTACTTGTCCTCTTCACTGTCTCCATGTCCTTTCGCAGCAACACTCAAAGACTGAAATCTATTTCCGTATGTATGAAAAGAGATGCAACTTTTATAATTTCCACGTGATTAGTCTTGGTTCTTCATCATTTGTAGGTCGTATCTCAGTGTCAGTTTTGCAGAAAACTACATCAGAGGAAGGACACCAGCAGCTGTGGTCAATGGAGAGCCGGTTATGTGACTTCTATATCGGACTTATATTTAGACGGATGTTTCGAGGTGTTTGACATTTTGATTGCTTTTTTTGGCTTATGTCAACTTATCTTACCTTCCTCATTCTTCACACGGTTCTACGATAGTATCAGAAAGACTTGTAGCATGTCTAACTGCTACACAGTCAAAAACGGGTTTCATCAACAAAGTAGTTTCTGTTCTTACTGACTTTCTTTTCAGTCACTTTGGAGAATGATGAGCAAGACGAAAACGAACTCCTTGTCTGAGCCGCAGCTCCACGCCTGTTCCTGCCAAGAGACCCGATGGAGATGATAAGCGACAAGAAATTCAGGGAGCAGTACCGTTTAACGCGATCGGGATTTGCATTTGTTCTGAGTCTACTCGAGGAGGATTTGCAGTCACCGACGAATCGATCGGCTGCTTTCGCTCCAGTTCAGAAACTATCAATATTTATGGACGTTTCCGGATCAACGAGCATCCAGGTAGTGCTTCATCCATATCTGCTGTACACTCATGTTTGCTCTTCTTCGCCGACTCTACGATGTTTCAGAGTAAGATGCACGGGTATTCTCCTTGTTGCCAGAATGCCATTTGACACGATTTCACTCCCCACAATCCTAGAATATGAACGAAATAGATCATTGAGGACAAATACCTATACAGAAATCGCTCACGCATATGGAACAAGAGCTCTAGAGGATTGCGGACATTTTATGCGTTCCTCTCAGGATTTTCACGTTAAAGTATTTAAACTTGGTCCCGCGGAATGTACGGCGCGCATATTTTTGTCACTGGCGTGCAGAGTTACTAGTTTGGTACTTCTGTGAAAAGAGCCAAACCTAGGATAGGATAAATTGAAATTGACTCTTCGAGTGTCAGTAGAAGAGAAGGTCCAGCACTGAGAAGGCTTCAAACCTACCTCACCTCGGATTATTTCAAATCCTAGAATGATGTCAGATTAACAGTCTGCGGTAAAACAAGGTTCTTAGGCTCAAAACCTGAAATCTAGTCTTATAGTCAGGGATTGCTAGCGGACAGTCCTTGTTGGGGAAAGAACGGTAAAAATTATTCTAGTGAATGTCCGCTGAACGCTCTCCAATTTTAGGATGTCTTTCTTAAGGGCTGGATTCCACAATGGGCTGCATTATTCATTCATCATCATTTTCTATTCATGATAAGGACGCCGACAACCTGCAGCACGGCCACGACTCGACGCCGCCATGCTGCTCGGAAGGAAGAAAGGACAACAAGAAGAAGACGGATTTCAGGCAAGTCCTCGTTTTCCGGAAGCCTTCCCTTCTTGCTGAGGATTTCCGGGGAGGGCTTATTAATTCCTTTATTCATGTATTGTCCGCCTAAGGGTAGGGACAAAACGGACGACCCCTTTTTCTTTTTTTAACATTTTTTATTGATTTTTTAATTGATTGTTAATGTCTATTTTATATGCTAACATGTAGTGGGTACATGAGGGAAACCCGGTCCCACTATATGTTAGTACTTTACAGATGATACCTTGTTATACTTATTCTAGTCAACATTTTTTGTAAGAGTATTACCAATTCCTTCATTTTATAGTTTTTTATTGTGGAGGCAGTTGCCCCTTCGCCCAAGATTTTGGGCTTTCTTTCTTTCGACCAATCGGGTCGCACCGTCGCATAGACGGTGTTCTTCCTTTCGTAGAATTTTGATTGTTGCTTTGATTCTTTATAACGTTCACAACCTAACATGTAAAATTAAATTTATAACGTAACAAGCAATTTTGAATTCAAAACGTAACGTGTAACTTTTTACTACTTAACTCATATAAAACTAAATTTTCAATTTAAATTTTCGTTCACCACACTCGTCTCAGCCAGAAACCTCTTCTTCACGCAGACCGAAGAGCCGGAACTACTCTAATCCCCATTTGGAGGAACAGACAGGTCCTATAAAGGTAAATTATTATATTGAGTATTATAACAGTATAATATTATTATACCTCTCCTGTGTTTTCATTAAGGTTTTCATTTTGGTCATTTCCTATTGATAATTTAATGTTTGACAGCGTTTAACTTCCTTGTTTTATTTCGCCTCTCTTAAGTTCATATACGTAATATAGTTTCTATAAATTATAATTTTAACTCACTGATATTGATGATTTATCAGCCTCGGTTAGCATTTTTTCCAAAGGCAATCCATTCCATGTTGACATGTCTAGCCCCAATAGATAGACAGCTAGAGCAGGTCTCATTGACTAGAACATGGATATTTACGAAAGTAGTTCATCATATTTATCATAATAACCCACAGGATGTTCACCGATTTTCAAAAAACCTTTCTTGAGTGTCACTTTCACTCCAGGTTGTTTGATCTTAGTGTAAGCATTACGGATCGTCTTTCGAACATAGAAACTAAACATACAAAACAGAATAGGAAAAATAGAATGTTTGTTCATAAGTTTTGCGAGGTTATAACATATCCTAATCTATCTTGGTCTTGGAGCGACAACGTTTTTCTTTGCTAATCTTTATATCCACACCGTTTTGCTTATTATATTCGTACAAATGTTTTCGACCCTCTTGCATGAAGTATTTCCAAAAGTGATAAAACATGCGAGACTACAACAGACATATTGACATCTTCAATAACAATTTTTCATATATTCACTCACTCATATTGCAAGATGGTTCCCATAAAATCCGGCACCCGTCGGCCAAGAAATTGGTGTGGGATGTTCACTAGGATACCTAGATGACACTCCTTACTTTATGGACGAAAAGTTAACGGTAACTATATTACTTAATCAAGTATATCGCGAGCGAAATCGTGTAAGAGACGGTCCAGATTTCTCTTACGTAGATTTGGTAAGCCCGTTATGCGAACCCAATCTATGAGTGCCTTTTTGTTAACATTCTCTTGGGATACGACCTGTCTCTTACTATCGCTAGAGCTGGACATTAAAGATCCTGTAAAATGAGAAGATATTTATAATACTGGTTACATCATTCACAAATATATAGTCGATGGCGCGTGTGGTAAGAGGCTCGCTGCGCACGCACACGGTCGATGGTTCGATCGCGCGCCCACGGCCAACCAAGCCGTCCATCCCTCCAGGGTCGGTAAATTGGTACCAGAGGAGTCTGGGAGGATGAAGCACTGACTTGGTTCATCGGATGCCCCCCGCAAGTCATTGTGTAGGGCACATACGCATTCAACGCCTCTACGATGATCAGATGAAGTCGAATGCGTGGCGCATCTCTCGTGACGGGATTGATCAACGCCGACCACTTTATCCTTTATCCTCTATAGTCGATGAATGCAATAAAATAATCATTAGTATTCAAGCCATACGTAATTATAGTTATGCAGAAGAAATATGTAATAACGATACATGGAGAAGTACTGCGGTTAAGAAGTGATGAAAACAATCTAGAAATTTAGGACACTTTTGAGGTTGAGTGCTCAGCCTTGATACTCAGTCTGGGTTTATGATATGATACTCAGTGACGATGCAGGACCGAGTGTTGAGAATTTTGATTTAACCTTCAATATTATTTCTTTATACATAAGTTAGTTTACCTTACTATGCCTTCACTTATTCGGCATTGTGTTGATGCCAATCTTCCCCATTATGGTAAGTATACCTTTGGCTCATCGAAAGTTATAGTCCTTGACTAGCTCTTAAACACTCACTGATAAGAGGGCCACACCTCTTGTGCTAAAAAAATAGGGGGGCTACTGATGGGTCACACGAATGGGACTAGGCTTTGGGGGTTTGCTCCTGCGTCCCCAGTAGTCCCGTTCAGTTCCTTCATCTATTTCCTTTATTTACTCTTTAGAACAACTCAATGGTCATGCCGCAGCCCCGCAGCAGCCCTGCTGAATTGCTTCCCCCTCCTGCATATAGGAACAGGCCGGCCGTATGCTAGTACTTGGTCTAAAAAACTATTACTTTCGATGCTAAATCTTATTTCAGGTTTTCCGACTTTTACAAGAGTAAGGTAAGCAATATCTACACGCTTATGGATTTTGGTAAAGACAATGTAACTATACAATGTAATCAACACTGTAATATATGTAATATAACTGATAGACATGCACACAACTTCACTTCAGCGCGTAAGAGTCACTAGTTTTGTAATAACTAGGGATTATATTGTAGTCCTACTTGGGTAGTTTGCGCGCTCCAATCATAACGCGCCCACTTCAGTCCCTCGAAATTCGCTGAGTATGTTATTTTCTGATATGCGTAGCTTGCCTGGGTATCATTTTCTATTCATGATAAGGACGCCGACACCCTGCAACACAGCCGCGACTCGACGCCGCCATGCTGCTCGCAAGGAAGGAAGGACAAGAAGAAGACGGATTTCAGGTAAGTCCTAGTTTTCCGGAAGCCCTCCCTCCTTGTTGAGGAGTCCCGGGGAGGGCTTATTAATTCCTTTATTCATGTCTTGTCCAAGGGTAGGGACGAAACGGACAATCCCCTTTTTCTTTTTTTAACATTTTTTATTGATTTTTTAATTGATTGTTAATGTCTATTCTAATGGTGGAAGAACATAGGCTTTATATATTAGGGTGTTAAGTTGGAAATGCGCGCTGAAGTTTCGACGTCGTTATGAACGTGTTGCCAAACATTTTCTGTCAAACTTTTGATACCAGCAAACCATGGAGAATTTTTTCGCATGTGGATTGTCGAACATCCTTTCATTGTTTATTTTTTGGAGCAATTTATAAGGAGACCGACCAAAATTTCAGAATTTCCATTCGAGGGTTTTATGTAGTAAAAGACTGTAAAACTGCCGCTGAGCACCACCGCAAACCATATAAAGAATTAAGAGAATTTTTGCCGTATTATAGAGCTGAATCCATGCGAGAATGGACTACTCGAAAATGGCCCCGAACTTGGGTAACTGAACCGGAATTGTGACTGAAAATCGATTCCTCGACTGCCCTGTTCTTCAGATCTGGAATCGGGAACCGCGCTTGGGACCGCCTAATAGCCCAGACTATGCGCTATCAGATGACCACTTACTTGCGTCGTTTAAGCCTTACATGGAAGAGAAAAATTCCAAAACTGTGACAAAACCAAACTTTGGGTGTGTTGTTACTTCAGGTCACGGCGCTGCGACATTCCACAGTACAGCGCTCATAATTTTTGTGGAAGATGTCGAAGGTTCAGCAATACTAATTCTGCATTAAACTCAGACTGGGGTGTTGAAGCTTTGTTTTTGAAAAATAATTTGTTCAATGCAAAAACGCGCATTTCCAACTTAACACCCTAATAGTTTCACCAAAATCGAGACTTCCGATGTTTTCACATTGCTCAGCAATGAATAAAGAATTCTTGTAGCATTGGCATTGATCATGTCAATAAGTAAAGAGTATCGAAGAGAAGAGTCAATTATTATTCCGAGATCACGAACTTGTTCATTCGTCTGCAGCGGAATTCCGTAGTCAACTTCGGTGGCTATGCCACACATTTTTAGGAACTGGTTTTTAGCTACATTAACTTTGATCCGCCATATCTCGGCCCACCTCAGCATTTTTTCGATTTGAAAGCTTCAGCCTTTCTTGAACTATTTCCTGCTCACCAATTACGCACGTAGTATAAACTTTAATGTCATCTGCATATTCTGCTACTCGAATTCGAGAATCGGTTTTCAAAATATTAGGGAGATCCATAGTATAAATATTGAAGAGAATTGGTGACAGAACACTGCCTTGGGGTACACCCGAAAAACACGGCCTGTCCAAAAATGTGAGGATGAAATCCACTAGATTGCAGGTGAGATATGAACCAGGAGGGGAATTTACCTCTTATACCAATACGTTCAAGTCTAGAAATGAGACTGAGGTGGTCAACTGAGTCAAAAGGTCTGCTGAGGTCAACTGAGTCAAAAGGTGGTCAACTGAGTCAAAAGGTTTGCTGAGGTCTAAGTAAACAATCTCAACACATTTTCCATTACCTAAAGCCTTCAAGGTGCGCTACAACTGGCAAAGTAGAAATATGAAGAAAACACCGGAAATATATGAACTGTTAACAGAAATGGGAAGAGCTGAGAAGCAAAAGATATTGCAACATTCAAAATGACTGCAAAAACAACATCACAGCTTCTTATATCGGTTGAAACGGGAAAGGTGCAATTTTATGTAAAACGCTTTACCAAAAAAAATCCCCGTGGTTATTTTGTCCGACGAAGCTATTGTTAAATGTAAGTTAAAGGCAGCACCCGCGGAAATCCTCGACCCGGAGCTGATGTGCGTATGGTGAAGTACAGACTCAGCACATCATAAATGTGAAATGAACACGAACAATAATGGCTTCCCTGCGGAGAAAATCGAACTTACGTCGTGAACCCGCCTGGCCGTGTTCACGCCTGTACGAGTTTTCCCCGGCTCGAAACACCAGCTAGAGCTATTGCGGCGCATAGCGTAGAGCAGTATATGTAGTGTAGTGTATGAAATACACATCATCCATAGGATTTCGTGGCGTTACGAGCGTGTACCTTCAGCGGAAAACTCGTCCGCGCTGTGAACGCATGGAAAACATCGCCTTCATTTCCCGTCTTCCGGCGTGTTTCACGCTGTTTCATCATTGCCTATGAGTTCATCGTCTCTTATAATCTCAAAATTCAGCGAAATCTCAAACATGAAAATTTCCGCGGGTGCTGCCTTTAAGGCATTATAAGCCTTACCAGCGTTAATCCATGCACCCGCATCCTTGCAAGGTGCCCTCATTCTTCAGGAGTGTCACTGAGGCCTGCAAGAACTTCGACAAGCAGGTATACTAACTCACACAATTGAATTTGCATGCCGCACAGGAGCAAAACAGCAAAAAAGATGCTGATTGTGCTACGAAGCACGACAGAAGTTTCAGTTTATTGTTCAGATGCGACTCGAATCAATCCTATGACAACCGACGTCAAGAAAAAAAGCATGAGAAAAAAAAAATGATGAGCGTGCTAAGAAAATTGATTGTTATATGGTCTCTGCATTGAAGGAATTGGGATTTCGGCAAAGAAGGAATATTGACCGTCGAAGATAGTGTCGAAATAACGAGCTAAAACAAAAGTAGGAAAGAAATGAAGGCAAATACATAATCACGTATTTTATGGCGTCACTGTCAAGAGAGACCCGACCTTATTAGCACCAGATGAGATAAGCAGTTGCGCGGAAGCTTACGATCAGCCGGATAGGTAGCCGCCATACTCCTCGAGGAGTATGGCGCCCTGCGCCGCCGTTCCCGGCGGCCGCCGGTCGCCGATGTTAGCGACGGCGGATCGCCAACATTGGCGACCATCGATCGCCAACCATCGGCGACGGTTGGTCACCAAAGTTGACGGCTGTCGTCGTTGGCGACGGCGGCCGCCGCGACGCCCCGCCCACGATCTATGCGCATCGTCCTCACAGTCGCCAGCGACGGCGAGGCAGGGTGCTACAGTCCTCGAGGACTATAGCGGCAGTATTACTGGCTCACAATTTCACATCCAAGCGAATTCCTCGGCTCTGCAAACCTTGCCAAATTGGTCGCCGAACCTCACCAAATGTGTCTTCATGCAAGCCTTAATTATTGCCTCGTCCTCTGAAGTCAAATAGCAACCTATTTGGCGAGATTTGTTTGACAACCTAGGAAACGAGTTGATCCTTTACAATGGGTTCACTTCGTAGCGTGACACAACTGAAGTCATGATCATATGATGCTATGTTTCCCAAATAGGAAGGAAACGTTTCGGAAACATTTGCAGGGA
This sequence comes from Ancylostoma ceylanicum, assembly GCA_000688135.1. Lineage (NCBI taxonomy): Eukaryota > Metazoa > Nematoda > Chromadorea > Rhabditida > Ancylostomatidae > Ancylostoma > Ancylostoma ceylanicum. The sequence goes on along the minus strand of JARK01001353.1, from coordinate 385,495 downwards.
GTTCCCAGGAGTTCGCCCTACTGATCATACTCTGCGCAGAGCACATGAACTTCCTCTTCATTACTGAATATGTTGCAAGTACTGCGGAATTTTTCATGCGAACCAACAATATACTTGGGGGTTTCTTAGGAAACTAAACAATAATTATTCCTCAGGCGGGAAACAACCTCTTGCCAGAGAAAGACGTCGCGACAACAAAAAGTCATTTCTCATTTCCCCCTTATATGAAGTCATTCAGCTGCACCGATGTCGCAACTGTTTGGAAGGATTGTAGGGTTCACTCTACCTTTGTTATTTTCCCGCATTTTTCGTATTCTGTGCCAATATCCCGGAAAGCGTGGAAGGTAAAACGAGAGGACAAAAAATGGACACACAACGAAAAGGGAAAAGCTAACACTTACCCATGATTGCATGAGTACAAATCATGCCTCAGCACGAGGTCATCCCCGAGCCAAAATCAAAGCGAAGCCCCCTTTGAAAATCCAGCATTTTACGAAGCACCATTTGAATATGCAAGAGCAGGAAACCACCCTAATATCAGTAGAAAGGTTCATATTATAAGAACAGAAAATCGCCCTAGCCGTAAAATTATCATTAACAGGTTCTGCGAATTTTCCCACGAAGAAGTTCAGGACGAAATCGAGTTCACAGTTACCACATAATCGAGGCAATTAAGAGTCTATTCGTTTTGAGAGTGCGTATGCCGTAGCAGCGGCGCCACTGGCATTGGAACATGCGGGGCAGTCGGTTCAACAGCATGACACTGAGAACTCCCTAGGCAAAGTGGACCAAAATCGTCATTCTTGAGCTGGTGGTGTGAACAACACGAGTCAGTATTATATCAACAGCAGATTAGATGTAAGAACGATTAAAGGCAGCACCCGCGGAAATCCTTGCGTTGGAGATTTCCCCGAATTTCGGGGTTTTCAGAGACGACAAACTCATAGGCAGGGATAAAACTGCGTGAAAAACGCAGGAAACGCAAGAAATGAAGGCGCTCTTTCCCATTTGTCGAAGGCGCGGACGAGTGCTCCGCTGTAGGATGTGCGCGCGTCCCGCCACGAAACCCTGTGAATGGTACAAATTGCACGCATCTGCGGCGGCGGACCACCCACTGCGATAGCGTTAACCGGCGCGTCGTGCCGTTGAAAACCCGGCGTGGCCGCGACAGCGATCCTTGTTTCTCTGCAGGTAGGTCATCATTCCTTGTGTTCTTTTCACATTTGTGATGTGCTCACTCTCTATTTTACGAATTGCACCTCAGCTCCGAGTTGAGGATTTCGGCTGTCGCTCTCTTTAAAGGATTCTTATTGCAAACTTCGCGCGTCCAATGAGTCCACGGCGTCGTTCGATTGGAGCGCATATTCTATCGGCTTGAGCATCCGGAGGATTCGAAGGGTTCCTGCTAAGCTCAAACGCAGCCGATTGGGTCGAAATCTTTAAAGGCAGCACCCACGTAAACTTTCGCCTCTTAAATTTTCACTTTCTCAGAAACTTTAGTACATCCCAAACAGTTTACCCACAACGAGAGCCGCAGAAACGGCCTGCGTTCAGCTTAGTAACCAGTACTTCTGCGTGACGGCGACTACATTCGACGAGTTTGCCGCCCGCTAAACAGAGGGCGTTTCGTGGAACGACGTGGAATCAGCTGTTTCGCTGCAATTCGAATACCCAAAATCACTGATTTTTCTTTCACTGCGAGTCGTCCTCGTGATTTTCCGAGTATTTTTTGTTAGTTTCATGCACTACCATCTTTTTCCACGCGCATTCAATGGTGTTTATACCTGCCTGGTTAACTTCAGGGCTGGTTTTGTCAAAATTTAAATTCTAAGCTATTTCTCCTCCATTAGAGCATTCCATGAAGTTTTTATTTTCCATCGTTGGTTTTTTCAATCGCCACATATCTTCCCATAGGTATTTCTTCTGATGAATTGCAAAAAAGGCTATATTTAGGACCAAAATCCTGTATGCGTGAAAATTCATCGGATAAAAGGGGCGGCACTATCGATCAATTGATATCGGCCCTCATCACCTGGCCTGAGCAACTCGACCACTCCCGTTACCCATAACCTAAATATGAGCTCTTAATAAGGACATTTTTGGCGTTCCTGGAAACTTTTAGCTTTATGGAAACGTTAAGCAGCCCCGATACATCAAGTATATGCTAAAACCTTCGAGACGAAATTTTCCGTGGGTGCTGCCTTTAATGAGACAAGAGGAAACGTGTTGTTGAAAGGTTTCGAAAAACTCCTGTGAAGCGCACACTTCACGGATCTTCCCAAAATTGCACGAATGATGAGGCCAGGCATGGTGAAGAAGTGGTGAAAAAATCAGCTCTTATGTAAACTAAAAAATGTATGCTCATTTAGTAGCATTTGTCCGGCGGGAAGACCTGAGGTCTTCCCCGCATATATTTCTTGCGTGGTACATAAGTTTTGGTTGATTTTTCAAAAACAACTAGTGGCCCGTCAGATCTTATCAAGTATCAATTTTCAAAGGAAATCATGGAGTCTGGGCTTCACAGGAGTCCTTTGAAATCTCTTGCGGAGCAAAAATCCGGGCTTTTTCGCGCATATCTTTCGCGAAGTACAGAAGTTAGCGCTGCTTCTGCAAACGATTCTAGTACGAGGTCTTTTTTCTATACTCTGTAAATTTCAACACATTCCATAGAGTGTGGACTTTACAGGAGTCCTTCGAATCTTGTGTAGGTGCTAAACGATGAAGTTTTGCACATATATCTTTCGTGCGGCGCATAAGTTTTGACTGATATTTGTAACACTCCTAGTATCCCCATAATTATTTATTCACTGAAGATTTAAGCTCAATTGGTCGCGTTTGGACTGCGCACAAATTCTTCAAATCTTACGAATCCTTGGTTTAAGTCTGTAGAATACGTGCTCCAATCGAACTCCTCCGACCTCGATCGTCTCAAGCGGTGCTGTTGACGATATAGCGCCGCTCAAAGTACGAGCAGCCCCTTTGCAAACCCTGCATGTCCTCTTTCGACCTCAACATCAGCCTCGGGCTCCAGTACGAAGCAGCGGACCCCGCTACGAAGCCCGCTTTGCTTTTCGACCCTTTTACAAAGCCCCGCTTGCCCCCGGGAAGACCCGTGCTGGGGCCTTGTACAAATGCGGATAGTTAGTGCAAAATCTCGGTATTTCGCAGAATTTAAAGAATTTTTCGACTTTCAACAACCAACATGCCTTCGACATCCAACATGACTTCATCCTGGATTTAAACACACTTCAAATGTGGTCCGAATTTTTAACACCATACAATATTTGGGTCGTTTGCCTAACCTGTGAATGTAATATCCTCGATAGTGGTGAGATGCAGATAAAAAAGTGAAGGTTGACTTTACAGGAAAGTGAAGGTTGTTGCTCAGTCATAGCCTCGATATGTCTGAGAAACGAAAGAGGGCCATTTATCGAGTAATGGCACCGATGTGTGTATAGCACTGGGGGCCTACAAGACAAAACGACCCGGAATCCTGAACCTAGAGTTGGTGGTGCGAAAGGCACTGGTTAGCAATGTAACCAGAGCAGATTGAAGTGGTAACTTAAATTAAAGGAGGATTCCTATTCCAAAGTTCACGCGTTCAAACTAGTCGACGGCCTTGCTCGACTGGAGCGCATAGGTATTCTAAAGACTTGAACATCCAAAGGATAACTGCCCAACACTGTTCACAGAAATGAAAAAAAAAAATTATTCTGTGTTCAAGGCGAACGACTAGAGCTTAGACACGCACCATCTCCCTGTTTTCGTGTCGGAATCAGTGCTCAGTCCAACACGTATAGTGTTCAGGTCCCATTTTTGCTAAATATCCTTGCATCCCCATAAAACTGTGTTGCGCAGTTATCAGTGAATATCCTCATGAAATTCTATACAGAGTGACATCAATAGCGATAAATTTCATCTAAAGTTCATGGATAAATCAGTTTTTAAAATGTACTTGCGTTCCTCAAAATTTCTCGCCAATTTTTAGGAATCCTGATCTGTGCAATCATCTGCTTGATTGGAAACATTTTTCAGCACACAGAATCATTGCAGAAAATGCGCTCATCCAAATATTGCCTTGAAAACAGGCAAAGTTTGAGAACCTACATATTCTCACCAATTATTTTTGTCGAATTCAAAAAAGCAGATGATGGGCACTTACATATCACATGGTACGCCCGTGGAATTCGGAGTAAAAAAATGTACAACACATGGCAACCCCTTCCAGGCTGGGCTTAAAAATTTCGCCTGAAACAAATGTCCAGGTACATAGCACAGTGGTGAGATTCATGAACATTTCGGGAAGGTTGTGACCTCATATTTACTACATGAGGTAGCTCATGTGAAAAAACAGCAGTTCAAAAAGGGCTTTTTTGGTAACATTTATGCTACTTCATTATTATGGAAGCAAACTGCTAAGTTTCCTGCTCATCGACAATCCAATTAACTCACAATTACGCCTAAGCAGGGATATAAATTTGAGGTCACATCAAGGCAAACGGAACAATGTGACGGAGTTCTTGCAATCAATCTAACAAGAGAGAACGTACTTATTTAAATCGATAGTGACAACTATTTATTTATTTCCTTGCTCACTTATTTATTTGATTGCAGCAGTTTGGAGTCTCCTCACAAATAGATGGAGAAGTTGAAGGGGGGGGGGGGGAAGNATCTAACAAGAGAGAACGTACTTATTTAAATCGATAGTGACAACTATTTATTTATTTCCTTGCTCACTTATTTATTTGATTGCAGCAGTTTGGAGTCTCCTCACAAATAGATGGAGAAGTTGAAGGGGGGGGGGGGAAGTGCCTCCACTACCTGCGCGCCAGAGCCCACGTCTCACCCAGACTTTCCGAATGCTGTGAACATAAGAGCGGAGGAAACCTCAGGAACGAAAACAACTTTTATGCTCACAATTAGTTCATAAATAGAAAAAAACCAGTGGTTTTTTTTCAGTTGTTCCAGTTGCCTCTTTCGCAGGTTTTTAGCGAGCGTTTATGCTTAACAAAAGACTTTTGCCGCACCCTGTAGTGCTGTATGAAAGACTACAAGAGCTTTGGAGTTTCTTCATTCCTGAATATCTGAATGTTTTGATTGTTTCCTGTTAATAAAACTAACAAAATTATTCGGTTTTTATTCGGCTCCACATATAGCCCCGCACCAGTTGGCGTGTTGCCCTCATTCCTCTCGCGTATGGGGTCATAGGAACCTCGACGGAACGTCGGCACACGACTGTACCAACTCCCTCGTGAAATCTCCACATTGAGATATGAAGTATGCAAGCTATTGTGATAATAAATATTGTAATTGCTCATTTTTTGTTTCATCATGACCCAGGAGTCATCATGGCAGGCTCGAGAAGTAACTACATAGTGCTCTTCTTTGGCTCCGTTCACCAAATCAGGGATAAAGCTAAAAAACAACTTTAGCTGTAGCGTAAATACGTGTGGTAAGCAGAATTTCGTATAGGACACCATCTGGAATATGTCATCCACAGAACAGGGTGAAAGAATATTGGGCGCAAATTTCCATATGCTACGAATGTAATTCATACACAATGCAAGGTAAATTGTGGATAACAATTCGTAATAATTAGGGTGTTGACCCAATAAAAATCGTATACTTCGAGTTAAACTGCACAACAATCCGAAGATCCATTCAGAAAACCGAACATCCCAAAAACACAAAGCTTCACAGCCCTTATTTTTGTTCACCCAAAGGTGCAGGTCCTTCTCTTCCCCGATCATTCCAATGAGCGCCGACTAATTCGGAATCGAATACTCGAATATCGAATGTATCTAATACATTATCCGATCAACACACTATTTTTAACATACATGAAGCGGAAGTTGAGCGCTTTCTTACATTTTCTGCTTGAACATTTTATCATTTAATGAATAATTATCAGTAAATCAGTAAATGATAACACAGCTCCGGTGAGTTCAAAAAATTTTACATTTCACCAACAAAATGAAGTCCACTGTTTTCGCTTCTTCGTATCTTTACAAGGAAGCCTTTTCAGTGGCAAAGCCATTCTCACTTACGTTAATAGCATCTAAGAAACAAATCTCAACTCAAATGAGATGATTCTCCTCCACAGACGTCCTCGTCTCACTGCGTCCCATATGCATGGAGGGTGCGGAAATTTTTATAGGAATTGACTTAGTCGTCATGAGTCTAATTGAAGCGAACGGCATATTGTCATTGTCGCCCATAAAGCTAATTTGACATTTATCCAGCGCGGAGGCTCTTTCAGTAATTGGTTCATGATTACTCACAGCTGCCAGCTACCGTATTAGGCTGGCTAATTTAGACATTCTTGAAGTAAACTACCGGTAAACCTAGGTAGTGATCTACTTAAACTTTTGCTATTTTTTTGAATACGTCCGCTGAATACACATGTGTGTCCATGTTCATGGAATTTCCTGGATAATTTGTGTCCTACCCAGTCCTAGGACGATTTTTCCTGGCAAGAAATTGTCATATTCTGTCCGAGCACTGAGTATCAACCACCAATAACAATTAACGGGAGTAGCCGGATTCGCCATTTTTTGCTCGGCAAACTCGTCCATTCTTTATAAGAGGGAAGCCCAGTTCCTTCCCAGGAACGTCCACAATTCCTGCCACTGGATAAAGCACCCTTATGATCCCCCTGTCAGGAATTTTTAGGGGCAGTTGTCGAAACCAGCACTCAAACTCCACTCGTAATTTGAAGTTTGGCGACATGTACATATGCTCACAGCGACAAAGGGTCAATGCATCGCAATTCTCTGCTATGTTTTATGGCTCATATGTGCCAGCGAAGTCTGCTTTCATCGATGTCCCCTCTTCAACACGAATCTCCGCTTTTGAGTTCAATGTTCTACGGTATTCGACGAAGTTCCGTCGGTTTCGCTAGCGTTTTACGCTATTGTAAACCTATGTCCACATAAACACATTTGTTTCCGTGTTTATGTATGTTGTTAGCACATAGTCCAGTTCATGAGATCTGCAAACAACGAAGGATACTGGCGGTGAGCTGAGAAACAACTGATTTTCCCTATGGCATTCCACATAATCTCAATTAAAGGCATTAACGGGGCACACCGGATACCACACCTGAGTCACTGCTTGGATACGATCTGGAAGTGGTCCATTTTCCTTAGCTCATGCTTGCTTCTGGTACGAATTGAATTTTATTTTTACCTGTTTTGTAAAAGAATGTTTCTGGAATAAACTTGATGCTGACTATTTGAACAATTTTCGAATGTATACAGCATACTTAGGACCAAATAATGCACTAGATATGCTCGAATTCGAAAATTCAATTTAGAATGAGTTAATTTCGGATTTCCGGAAAAAGGGGACAACCCTTGAAGAATCATGGGAGATTAAGGACCTTCTGTTTTTTCTTCAACGTTTCATTTTCTTGGATTGGATTCTGAGTCGATAATTAAATTGACTGGGTTATTCGATTTCCATTCAGTCCTGAGTATACTGTATACATGTATAGTACGTATACAGTAACGTAGAGGGCTAACATCTACGAGAAGTCTAAAATTTTTTTCTCGTTGCCTTATTTGCGAGGGCTATTGTGGGGTAAGCGACTAAATTACTTCATGTGTTTAAATAACTACCAGAATCCTATTCAATTTGTCCAGCACTTGGCGTGGTATGGTACAGTTACTGGAAATAATGATTTTAGTATTTGATCACCAGGAATCTTCCGTTTGATAACTCTATTCAGCGTTTAATGAAAGGAGCTCACTTGTAAGATTCTAACAATTGTAACGGAAAGTGCTTCAGTGGAATAACATTTAATTGGGTGCTGAAACTCATTGATTTCTCATCTTTTGTGTTTTTCGCAGGGGAAATTTCTCATCTGAGTAGTGAGCGTGTACTGCTTCCTTCTAGCTTCCTTGAAACATACGAAACTATCGGCAGTACTTGGCAAAAAGCCGAGAAATGGGCAAAAACTGCGTTTCTTTTTCGTATTTTTGCTCTAACCTTGTTGAATGAGAAGTATACCAAACTTGTATACCCAACAACAACAACAACAACAACAACAACAACAACAACAATAACAACAACAACAACAACAAAATTTATACTCAGATTCTTAAGATCTATAAAAAAGGGTTGAAGATGCTGACTCAGGTCTACAAAATTGAGCCCTAAGAGCGGTTTCTGCCTGAGAACAGCAAATTCAGGAAGATAGGATACTATTCACGAAATACTCAGAAGCATTGGATATGGCCATATTTTGGTCCAATATGATGACAGGGACATGTGCTTGACTGTTACGGGTTTCCATCGAGCGTAATACCGTTTTAGACAAGCTCTTTCGGTAGCGTGTGCCCTTCCTAGTCCTGAGGGTTTAATTTCCCGGACTTAGGATCAGCCACTTCACACTATCTTATAGATCACGAGATGCTGATTCCAAAGATATATAAACGTCTTGGACTTTCTCTTCACATAACAATGTTACGGCAAAAAGACGCGCCCTAGCGTCTCATTCGTGTCTTTGCCAAAGGCTATCGACGGTATTGTCCGTATATGTACACATTGTCCCCGTAAAATCCAGTGAAAAGCTCCGGAAGCTGCTTGTGTTCGCCGTCATCTTCTTTCAATCCTGACTTGGGTTTCGTTCGCATTTTAATAAGGCAGGGAATTAGATAATGCTTCGCCTACCGTAATCCTATACACTACACGAGCGATTAATTAACAATCCCCCATAATAAGGAGCTGTCGTGGCTTATTTGAGTGAAGTGAAGAGCGTAAGAATGCGTGTAAAGCAGACTTGTAATTCCAGTTGTTGCTAGAGAACGTGCAAGCTTCACAGCTTGCCTCGTTCCTCTCCCTCATCACTGCTGAGGATATTTCGGCAGCATCCTGAGTCGGAGCATGGATGCATTTAACGTGGCATCCATTCAAACTGGCGATTTTGGCGAAATAGGAGATCTGTCGACTCATCTTTGCGCCCTAGCACTTACACGCTGTCATTTTCTGCACCGTTCGAGATGATTTCCGCTGTTGTATCGCGCAAGTACGCATTAACACTCCGTGCACAGCGTGAATGCTGACATAGCCGTTGTTCCTCATTATCCGGCTTACCTTTCTGTCAATTCGACACCATCTAATCCGAGCTTGACCCGAACATTTGCATATATCACTTTGATGGAAATGATCGAACGCACCCGTTTAAAGAGCACAGCACGCTGAGGACGTTCCATTAACGTTAGCGTCATTTGTTTTAAATGGACACGTCGTATTACTATGGCTCCGCGTATTCGATGAATGGTGGAATCGGCTCCTGATTTTGTGTTCATCATTTTGCGCCACTTAACGAATTACCGGCAATTGTCACTCGAGACATTCGCAGCGGCTGGCGCAGATTGAACCGTGGCGGGTGTCCGAGAATATTGTTCGCCTCGCCATCGCCATGTCTCGCTTGTTCAGTAATCGTTTTTTCAAGCGACGCCCAGGATTCGCGGATGCACGCTACCGTATCTCACCTAAGTGGGCGGGACAACTGGGATGCATCGCACACGATGTCGTAGCTAATTTGTCAGTGTTCCCCACAAATCCTCGACGGGAATTGTTATATTTCTGCTACAAGTTAAGGACTGTTAGGCAAGGCTTCACTGCCTACAATATTGTTTACTTAATCGAAAGTCGACAGTGATCATCAAACGTTTACGCTTCAAGGCTCTTCAGCTAACAATCGTGTTTTCCACTGAGCTATTGCTCTCAATTACACGAATTCGTTTTTGTTTTTTATCGCTTCGTTGCTTTTTGCATCAACATGCCTTTTGTAGAAAGTGCACTTTCATTGCCTAGTGACATGCTAACACTCACACGTATTCGGCTCGAGGTGACAGATCCGCTGATTCTGCATCTCCATTGTCATTTCCTTGCACACCATCCTTAGCAGTTGTTCCAACTTGTTGTATTTATCACCCACCAACAGCCTCTCTTTCAGCCGGCACATATCACAAAATGGAATCTGTGTCCAGGAGAGGGATCGGAAGTGAAGCTGAGGGAGTTTCAAGTGCAGAGGAGCCGGTGGAGCCCACGAAGAGCAAATTCAACATTCTGGACCTTCTTGAGAGCGAACATAAAAAGTAAGAGCCATGATTCTCCTCATACTTCCTCGAGGGACACTGAGGCTCTGTTGAACAAGTGGCTCTGGAATAAATATAATGAATGTTTAGCTCATCGCCCACGTCTCCAGCTTCCTCCGTGAGCGGTGATGGGGATGCTATGTCACTGGAGTCAAGATTTGCCTTTCCACAGTTCGCAGCACTATTTCAACAAAGTATCAATCCAGCTGGGCTGGCATCTCCTGGATTTTTGGGTACAGCGTTGCCGTTTATGCCATGGATGATACCCGGTTCGGCGCCTTCAGTACCGTTACCTCCCTCTGGCATGAAATCGTCCCCGAGTGCAGGTTTGTGCCGTTAGATCATTTTCTTTTGGAATTTCGCGTTGTTCGCTTGGAGACCAACGTTGCCAATGTGCGGTGCTTCATACAAGTAGTAAGTAATGGATTGAGCGCTTATCCTAGAGTCTCTGCTACACTTATCCTTTCGGTACTGATATTTCTAACACTTGTCTGATAATTTCGTTCCTTTCTGATCCTGTTCGATGCCTTAGGAGGGGAATAACTAAGAATACGTGGTTTAGAAAGTAGCCCAAATGGATACGGTATCCTAACGCCGATCCATGAATGCGCATTCCTCTTCAATATGCACGCTAATTCGTTTGTGGATGATCTGAGTCAAGATGACCCTCAAAACAAAAGACTGGAGGAATGAATTAGGGTATGGTCATTAAGAAGTTTGCGGCGACATCAGAAGGAAACATGTGGGGAGGTGGAGCAGTGTGCAGTGAGATACACATCTACCACCCGTGGATGACAATTGCCATTGTTCCTGCCGCTGTTTCTTCGTTTTGAGTCATTAGTTTTATGCGGATAAATCAGCACCACCCTCACACTCCCGACCCGAACACATCTGCAGCGCTAAAAACGGTAGAATTATCACAAATTAGGTCTGCGGTGTTTTTATTTCATTCCGCTACTACAACCAATAGCAGATGAGAACTAACCCAAACGAATAATCTTCGAACACTCGCAGTGAACCAAAAACGGCGGTCCACTTAACACATTAAGGCTGCTTTGAGAATCCGGGTTGCGACCGCGAACCCATCAGACCCATGAAATCCGAACGCATCACGAGAACAGCAACGTTAGCGGATGTCACAGCTGTCCATTTAACTAGATCAAGTAATCAAAGCGCATCCTAGAAGATCCAGTCCAAGACAATTCAGGAGGAACTTCCTCGCTTGCTGGGGCTTAGTACTGACTGCTCCCGTGCCCTGATGGTGCTACGGTGACTTGGTTGTTGTGTTAACAAGGGAGGTGTTTTGGCGCTGCCTCCTAGTGATGACTAACTGCCGGCTGTCTTTGGCCGGCATCAGCTCGCCATTCCTATTCATTATGGCTTAACTGTCTTTCCAATTAAGCGTGTTTTCCCGGAGCATTCGTCAAAATGGGGCGCCTTCATAAAATTTGCTTTCAGTATTCGGAAGGGAAATAACCACGGATTCAAGACACACGTTATCACAACTCTGTGGCCCTCGTAATTCAAGCGATGAAATTAAAAAGGTACTGGACTAGAATTCGTCTGAAGTGTTCGTGAACCTCAGATTCATAGGAAACGTTTGATCAGGTCGAGTTCGGTCCTCACGAGAATGCGGCGAAGAATTCCGCGCGAGAAAGCCCCTTGGATTCCGACGTTGAAGACGATGCAGAGGTTTGCGGTGAGTTCCAAGTAAATATCCGTTAATTAGCCGCGGAGGCCGCGGTTCTAGAAGTCCTAGAGACAGTGGTGAAGACAATGCTTCGGCGAAGGCATTGTAGTTTGTAACCAAATGTGAAATAATGTGGAAACAAATCAGTATGATTAGCCTTACAGACCAGCTCATAGTGAAAGTGGTAAATGAGGCTGTTAATCCTAGACTTAACAAGGATAAATAAGCACTTTCGAAAAGTGTTAGTCCTTTGAATTATAAGCGAGCAGGAGCATGAAGGTATTCTCACTGTTGGATTCCTGTGTGTACGAGTTAATAACTTCTTTCTATATTTTACTACTTTGTTGGTCAGCTTGCCCTCAACAGCTACCACATAGAAGAGAACTGCTACGTAGTTTCGAAGAAACGAGCACGAACACAAGCACATCGAAAAAAAAATCCAAATATTTCTGGCTGGTAACAGGTTTCTGGATCTTTCTGAAATATAAGTTCACCCCTACTTATGCAGTATAGTTAGTTTTCGCAGTAGTCTACTGCACTCAAACCCTTATCATGTTTTTTTTTCTGAGACGTTTTACCTGCACAAAAAGCTTAGTGGGAACCAAACCACTGCAGAGGTCACAGCTTTTGATTTGTGAGTGCTACAGTGGATTCCGTCCTCATTCTACATATTCTGGATAACTTTTGAAGCGGTAACGGATGTCTCTCGATATCCATTTCACTATCCAGGTATACAAAGTCGAATGATGGAATATTTTGGAAGGCGCTTCATCAACTACTATGTTCTAGTTGTTAAAAAGTGTTACTGGTAATACTACATACTATGCTTGTTTCGTTGCCGAGTTTACGTAGAACGCTTCTGCATTACACTACTTTTCGGTTCTCAATCATTTCAGGAGCTGCTATTACAACAGGCTTGCTTATTTGTTTACTTCCTCATTTAATCTCCCAAGCAAAGGAATTTCACTCTTTTCTCTCCTCAAACTATTGGCAACCTCAGTGGCTGTTATACTCTCTCTAAGAACTGTGAATTACCTTACAATGTCCGCAATAACGGATATGGAGTAAGTACAGTCCTGTCTGTCTCTGTCTGCCAGTCCTGTCTGTCTGTCTGTAAAATCGGTCTGTCTACAGAAAATTGAAGCAGGCGGAGGTGCGGTGCGTTCGCGCTGCAACCTGCTTGCGGTGAGTTATCGTAGATCAACTCGGTTACCTCGTCGCTGTTTGAGAGCAGTGCTAGTCAGATTTCACGTCAATTGAGTGTTTTGCAGCACATGTTCTAACTATGGAGTGTTTTGCGATTTGTACCGTAGCAGTAGACCGACATTGACACGTACAATCCTGAGTTTTCCCTGTTTTCATCGCTTTCTCAGTTGAGCACGGACGGATTGATCTACGACAACTTACGGCGATCTGAGCCGCTATGCGCACGCGACGCTCGTTGCGACATTCTACCGACAGAACTAACGGACCATAGCTTATCGTTTCTGTAAAAAAATTAAAAACTACAAAAATCAAAAGTCGGGTGTATGTAAAACTATCAATCCTGCTTTTTTTGTTGTCCCACGTGTTAAGGCGCTTAAGGATATTAGAGCCGTTAGGTTCTTATAGAAATAGCGTCTTTTCGGAACTACCAATCAAAAATGTGAAAAGTTGCAATTCCGCGAAGACTAAAGGGTCATTTCTAACACATATCAGGCTGTCAGGTTAACTCAACAAGTGTCTGAACTGTGGCGTAACCTATAGTGGACTGACAATGGTACCAAAGGTTGTGTACTGATATCTCGTGCAGTCCACGACTAATTGTCCGCGACGACTCTGCAAAAACTAGCGCCTTCACTCTCTTCACTGATGCATGAGACGAGATCGCCTCCGAGAACTTGCGGCACACAATCCACGAGTTCTCCACTATCCTACGACAAAGCACTCGTCAGGAATTAGCAGATTGAACATGCGACTGGAAGGCTTATGCTGCAGTGGACGTCTTTTAGCGGGGAGAGTAGCTTCAATGAAAAGTTTGGTGTGTCGATTTACTAACTGCTCCTATTGGAGAGGTCTAAGCTACCTGGTACTGTAAAGACTAGCAGACATAGACCGTTGAGTAACTTAAGACATTTTGCTGTTTCGTCTCCGCTTATGAATTGCCGAGCTGGGTTTATGTGGTGCACTTGCCATGCTTCATACTTTACCATATGAAATCCTGCATAGTTCCGAATCATTAAGAGATGATTTCCGCTGTTGTAT
>JARK01001353.1:348265-368643 GCA_000688135.1 Ancylostoma ceylanicum | reverse complement strand
GCCCAATCTTGCTAGCTTTCTCTCTCGGCTCTCTCGGTTGAAAAAGAAACAACGAAGAACGTTCTGACTGGTTGGAAATATTCCAGAAAAAAATGGAGAAGACTTCAGGTCTGTTTACAGAAGCAAACTATACTGTTGAAAGCTTCGTTGAAGGTGATAATGACACAATAACCGGCCTGAGGATAAGGTCAGATCATCAGAATGCATCTTCATTGACAGCCTCTAAGGTCAACACCATGGCTACCGCATGAGAGTGTGACATGTGGTTTTCGTGGACCATCTACCTGAGGGAGTGTAAGTCTAGTGGCCGTCGAGAAAAAAAAGCACTGCTGCTCAATATGCTACACTGAAGTTGGGTAGCTGCTGGATGCTATTAGGTTGTCCCAAAAATAATGGCCGCTTTGAAGCTGAGCTTCGCAAGGTGCATAACCGTAAAAATCACGGAAACGAAGGTATGACAAGATGTCTCTAGAATGTGAATAGCGCACTCCATGTGCTTTCTAATCTTTCAGGAATTGCCTACCTAGCTCCTAAACTGATGGGGTTATGAAGTTTCGAATTTTCTTGGATGCGGTCATTATTTTTGGGACAACCTTTTTTTCGGAAGAGATACTAAGCGATCAGCTGAGAAAGAGTCTCTTGTTCTTCTTATCATCTGCACTGTGCACTCACGAGGCGCGTATTCTTTTACTCCAGAAGGAGCGATTCTGGACGTCTTTCCCTGTGACAGAATGCACAAGATATCTTTTAATAATATCCTCGCATCGTTTTGGAGAAATCTACCTGCTGTGAAAATTCACTAATAGTCAAGTCTACGCTATGAGATTGTCCACATCGAACGTACGTAGCTTTCCACTTACAGCTGCTAATCGTCCACTTCATTTTTTTCATTCTTTATTCCACCTCTATACCGCAACGGAACGAGTAACATCGACCAGGTTGCACAGAGTTGAGCACTACGCCTAATCCCAGCCTAGTCACACTCTAGTCATACATTTCCAGCTTGATTTCATATAATACTTTTCCTTCTTTTGAACTTGGGTATGTTTTCATACAATCTTTTTTGAAGTCCTTACGAAAATCCATCAGGTCTTAGCTAAATCTTCGTAGCATCAGAGAAACTCTGATGCGAGCTAGCCGTTCTCAAGTGTTCCCCCAACGAAGACGAATCAAAAACGTAGAGATAAAGTGAACTTCCCAAGTGTTTTCGTCCACTTTGAATACCATAAATTTACCTCGATTCGTTCTTGAAATCTAGAGCTTAGTTAGGTTGTAGTTACAATGCGTCTAGTAGCCTCGAACGTTGTTATCGCACGTGCTAAAATGTACATACATATAAGAAGCGATGCAAGAGTAAACGTACTGATAATCGCTAGAATAACATGTCTAGCGGAAGTACATGTGTTTCTGCAAATTTCATAATTTCACAGTAGGATTTTGAATAATACGATGTTAATGAATATTACTTGGAATGCAACAGTAATTAATTTAAAGAGCCTAGTCTAATGCAGAAAAAGTAAAGAGGAGCAGGTAGCTAACAAGAGAAAGCACTCTGAGACATCTTGTCTGGTAAGGAATGCCACCTAACGAGGGGAGGCTAAGAGATTTTTCCTTCATATTGCATCGAGTTAAATGATAGAACATGGAACCGTGCAGGAAAGTTTCTTTTTCGTATCTTTAGTGCAGCCTAGTCCTGCCACTGCACCCACAAGGATTTTACAGGGTCTGGTGCATGGTTGTGACGACTTCCAAGTAGTTCCAAGTGTGAAAGGACAAAGAATACAATTGAGGATATGAGATGAAGAGGAAGGGTCACCCGGGGGAACAATGACATTAGGTAATAGGGGTAGGATTCAACCATGGGAATCCAGTAGCGAAAGTGTCCGAGCGGCATAATATTGCAATGGCGGGAATCCTTTAACGGGAAAATGATTGGGGAGCAAGACCTTAAGATTAGAAGCAGACAATCACAAGCTGCGGAATCTGTTCCGACCCTTTGCACATTTTTATTTGTTAGATGCAGACTTTTATGGCGCTCCAGGACTAGTTCCCCTTCATTTTCGGCATTTTCCCTCGATCCAGCAGCCATTCTCGAAGGGTCCTATTAGTTGTTTTGAAACAAAATCATATGGAAATCATGATCCGCGTAATTTCACTACTCTACTCATAAACCATTCGTTAGCGGCTGACCACCCTTCTAAACGAGGATCTTCAGTAGGAAAGAGAGAACCGAAAGCAAGGATACGACTAAAAAAGTTAGTCTGGACGCAATCTAGGATGAAAATTCCCCTTAGGACATAGGAAAAGTGGGCAGATGGTGTAAACATAAGAAGTAATGCTCTCAGTGTTAGTGAGAATGTGGTACTACCTCATTTTTTTTTGGTTTCAACAGCTTCTGACAGGCACAAGTTTTCACAGTAGTGGTCTACTAAGCCAACAAAATTTCGCTCCGCTGCAGAACCAATGTGACATTTGCATCTAGTATAGTGGAAACCTTCCTGAAGATTCTGGGTCGCAAGGGTGGAAATCTAGGGACTGTGTGTTAGCGATGTGTGAGGCAAATGGCATAGACTATGTAGGTTGTGAAGCCACAACGGATTGCTAGGATCCTTATTTTCGGCTCATGTTTTGGTTGCGCTCACCTTTCCAATGTATGGAAGCAGCATATCCTCGGAGCCTAAAGATGGGATCCTGAAGCAGAACTTGAGTATTCAATACACGACGAGCACTCCAAGCTGCTACGTATCAATCACGACCTCAACCAAACTGGTAGCACCAGGCCTCTGTTGAGGAACGCTCGGAATCTGGGATAGAGCTTCGGTCCATGGACTGCGATGCGGTCGCGCGACTGCGGAGATTAATTAGAGCACGTTGCTTTGTCATCGTCTGTCCGCGCTCAGCCAGTAGTTGGCTCATTATCTCGTAAGGAAACACTAGTACCCAGAGTAGCACAGCAGAACTAGTACTTTGACAGCAATCTTCTCGGCAAAGAGATGCACAGTTTCAATTCTGTTCAGGTTACGACATGTTTGGGTAATGGGTACTTATAGCTTTGTTCGGTGTCGGGTATCTGTGGAAGTAAGATAACAAGAAGTTGAAATAATCTATAAAATTGCGCAAAAACGATTTCGCTTGGAAATAAATGCAGCTTTGGTGTGCTTTAGTTGTAAAAATCTAATTCTTTGCTGTAGCACGACATGCTTCACGTAGAAGTTTTGAAAGTATCGACTACCCTCGTATATCGATGAAGCTTTGTATACTTTGCTAATTTCTAGCGTGTTGATGGAATAGTGTATTAGGAACATCAGACATTCGAATATTCGATTCCGAATGAGTCGACAAATTGAAATGTCCAGGAAAGGGAGAGTCCTAAACCTGTAGGTGAACGAAAATGAAAGCTGTGGAGCTTGGCGTTTTTGGAAAGTTCAACATTGCAGATGGGTCTTCGAAAGCTTATTCAGATCAATTGAATTAATTAATGAATTCGGATTTATTTATTCATTTTCATTCGGTCAACACTGCACTAATTTATCCTTGAACTTGCTGGTAATGTCCGAAAATGCTGTATTATCTCGATGTAAACCGATAAGATTAGAGTGAGGCGTTATTTTTCGTTATTGATCTGCTGAGTTAGGTGTGGTTTTGTAACAACTTAGCTTCATACTAGTTGCAATAACAAAGTACCAAAATCCTAGGATTGGGACGAAATAAACAGCATTAGTGGTATAGTATTCTGAAGATAGTAAATTCTTCGGGATCTCATGCTACTTTGCAGAATCTTTTAAAATGATTTTCGTGTTGTTTCCTATGCGATCCGACCTCTAGTGAAAGATTCCGGGACGCATCCACGAAATGAGGTTGGCGGATTAGGCTGTGTAAGCGTGTACAGCTACTGTCCCTCCAGAACTGTTATTTCGAAAGTGCGATTTCTTCTAATACTTACCTTTCGTGGATGGAGCGGAATTCGAGCACTCCATAGTTTTCCCTCAGGAGTGTATTTTTCTAGTTTCAGATGATACGAAATAATTAGTCACGATTTCCTTCTTCAGGTGACGCAAGAGGTAGCGATGACGACGGGTGTTCGGATCCAAACAGTGCCAATCGCAAAAAGAAGACTCGTACCGTGTTCAGCAGACATCAGGTAATATAATTCTGATTTGCAGCAGTAGAACCTGCAATATCCCACAAATAAACTTCATTGTGCAAATTTTCCCCTCTACGTCTTTGCTAAGACTGTAATCCCGAAATCAATGTGCAATTGAAGGTGTCGCAGCTGGAACTTATGTTCGATATGAAACGATACCTCAGCAGTCAGGAGAGGGCTCATCTTGCTCAAAAGCTTCACCTCACTGAAACACAGGTACTGCGGAACTTCCTTCTTAGTCAGAGGACAATTTGGAAAACAACGTTTAATCAGCCAGGAATTTCGTTTCAGGTGAAAATTTGGTTCCAAAATCGGCGTAATAAATTCAAGAGACAAGCAGCTACCGATGATCCTACGGCTACACTCCAGATGCATCGCACGAACATGTTCGGGCATTCTTTACCAAATCCTGAACGAATTCCCACACTTTCGTCAAGGTATCCACTCGCTTTTTAGAGATCAGGCCTAGAACCAAACACCATTAGAGAAAAGCACGAAAAAATTGTAAACAGCGCTTTTACAGTCAATTCACTTTGTAAGCATAAGAATTAGTTGCTTTCGGACTCCTTCGTTAGGAAAAAAGATGGGGAAAGAGAAAAACAAACTAGGTTGAGTTATTCAAAACAAATGATTTCTTTTCTGGAAAAATACATTTATATGTCTGTTAGGATTGAAAGCAAACGTTTAACGTCTTACGATCATTTGAATAATTTGCATCTTCCTACGTATAAAAATTTACTGCTGTTCTTATTAAGGATTACGTTCTGTCACAAGTGTTAGTGGACCGTTTTATAACCGAGAACCTCCCAATTTTTTATTACACTTTAGATGAGTTAGTTTAAACAACTATAGGTACACAGCAATAAATGTATGAAACTGAGAACACATTTGTGTTTATTTAGAACATTTGTGTTTTTTAGAACAAACATTTGTGTTTATTCCCTAAAATAATTTCTCGAAATATTACGACTCATCCTTGCTCTTTTCGCCTTCTCGGACTGTTACTGGTATACGTGGTCAATTTCAGAGATTACTATCACTTTACATACTGGTTAGCCAACCTAACGGCTTACTCGACATGCAGTCGTGTTTGTCCTTATGTTGGATATGAGCCAAAATCCCAGAATCCTAGCGTCTGAGTTGCCCTACCATGTCTAAATTTAGACCAATTTGGGAGGTTTCTGAAGTCAAAAGTGTCCGTTGGAGAAGCACATAGAAGTAGAAGTAAGGATGAGAGGAAGTGTTACACGGAGAAGCAGAAGCAGTTACATATCTTTCGAATTTTATTACCTTTGCCCTTTATTGGGTATTCGTGTTTAAATAGGAGTTGATTGAATTAAACACGATTTATTTGAAATCAATTCATTCAAAGTTCCGATAGATCAAATAGTCCGACCAAATAATTTTGACAGGTTGGTCTCAGAGTGTGTAGTTCCATTACTGTTTCCTGATAGCCGGTTTAGTGGATCTGCATCATAGATCTGCATCACTTGGCTATGAGTCAAGTAGAGTCAGTAGTCGATGCCAAACCAAGGCGCTATCGACAAGGCGACATTAGTTACGCAACTTTGGAATCTGTTTATATTGTTCATATGCTGGGAGTCCCTCGCGCTAGAAAAAATTACCTTTGGTATGAATTTAGTTTTCTTCTTGCTTCAGATGCACTTCAATTGATGTCCTTCAAAAAATATTAGTGAAATAGTCTTTTGAACAAAACTTATCAGATGTCTTTTCAGCTTGCTGTCCACACCAACAGGATCATCGCTGTCACTACGTCCTCTCGCCGTCGCTCCACTTGATCCATCAACAGCTGCTCGTTTCCTCTTTGGCACATACGGAGCGATTGCAGCCGCACATGCGCAACAGTTGATATGATCGTCCCGTCTGGATCCACCTGTCTGTCCATAATCTGTGCTCTAGTTTCCATTGTCATGCATTTCTGTCATACTCCATTGAGCAATCAACGTGAATCCATTTCTTTCTTGCATATTTATGTCTATCGATGCGTAATTCGACCGTGTACGTAATTCCCTATTTGGTCCGAAATTTAAATATAATAGATCTCTTTCCTGTGTCTTTGTTTCACAATGGTCAATTAGAACGGTTCTTTTTCTACACAAACACAATGAAAAAATCTATTCAATCAGACCCTCAAATAGCCTATGGTGAGGGTGCCGTCAAGGAGTTCTATTGTTCGTGGTGTCCACAACGGAGAGGTGAAATGGTGAAGAAAATTCCCGCAAGAGTCGTTGGGTTGAAGCAGTAATAATCACCGCTGTGATTCTAGATGGACGTTAAAACATTGCAAACTTACGTATGTTCCTGAAAACATCAAGGATGATTACCTCCACAGTACTACGGTAACCAACAGATGCGGTCAAACTCTGTAGCTTCTGCATCGACGCTTGTGGCGGGGATACCTTCAGCCGGGTGAGCTGCAGGACATGTAAACAGTTGAAGTACTAGCATTACAAATACACCAGAACAAGTGATTCTACTGAAAAGTTGTCCAGTGATTACAGAAATGCTGCGGTCGAAAATTTATTCAACGACTAAAAGTTGCCACAATAATGTAGTATACAATCAGGGCCACTAGAATCCTCACAAAATTACATATGAAGGTCCAGCTGTATTTGGTTGCAGGAGTAGGGGCTGATTGCCGCTAAGGTTAGGTAACTATGCCAGTAAAACTTTGACAACCTCAAAATAGCTGTGCTCCTCAAGAAAATAAAAGTGAGCACGGCAGATGAGCGACAATCATGAAGAGCCTTCGCGTTAGAAGAATACCCTCAAAAATAATTGAATACTTCGGACATTCGAGTTTGACATATCTGTCGCTGCGAACAGACACAACATCAGAGAAACTCGACGAGTATTCTTCCCCTGTAGTGATTCACGCCCTGAACATCCTCTCAAAAGAGTGTCGATGTTAGCACCACACTCTTCTCAGAATGGCGAGACTATCACAAAGGCGGTATATCTAGAAGTTCTGAGGATTCCTGACGACTGTGGTCAAACCGTGGATGTCGAGTGTTATGCACTGGTAGATCTTATATCTACGTATTAGCGAGATGGAAGTTCCTTACACAAGCGACTTGGTGCAAATTTAGCAGAGTGATAACTCTAATATGTTTTGGTAGGAGGGCTTCTGGTCTTCTAATACTATCGAACCGAACCCTCTGGACTGAAATCCGTGACCAGTGGGCTAATGAGTGTCTTGGCGTTTTGAATTTCGTGCAGTCTTTGGTAAAGTTGGGGGACTTCTTCACTGTTCAACTTGTACAACCAGAACTGTAGATAACTACTTTATCTACCTGTCTTAATCGCTATAAATTTGGCTGTTTTTAATGAGCTTTTCTTCTGTGCATCACTTATTTGCATATTCTTCTGCTTGTTGTTGTTACCTGTGCACCTTGAATGCGTCCATAGTCAAATGAATAAATGAATTTAAATTTACAACCCCAGAAAATTACCGATACATTAGCATTACTTTGATTTTTGCTAGATGTTTTGAAAAGGTACTCAAAATCGCTATCACCAATCATTTTGAAAGCCACGAAGTCATGTCTGATGAACAGCATAGGATTGGAAAAGGCAGATCAAACGTTACTGCAGTGTTGAGAACAGTAAATGAAGACAACCTTGGTGCAGATGTCAATGCCGTGTGTCTTCGCTCCTCAAAAGCAATCGAGCGAGTCAATCACAACAAATTAGTAATGGAATTTACCCGTGTAGTTCATCGTCGCATAATGAATTGGATCTGTAACTTCCTCAGGGATGAGAAGTTCATTGTCTTTGTCAACTCTACTTATTCTCAATTTAGGTGGACAGTACTTGGCGTGTCCCAGGGGTGCCCTTTCGCCAGTACTATTGAATATTTGCACAATGGCCAGCTACAAATTTACACGTCCATTAATGGTTCCAACGACGATACTGCGCTGCAAACAGTCGTTGATGTGGTAGAACATCGGGTAAATTGTCGAAGATTTGGCTTTTACATGAATACGAAGGGGCTCAGCTTTGATAAGCGTTGCGATAAAATCGCTGCCAAACCAGCAAAGTATTCACATCATTATCCACTCAAACGGGGCGGTCCTAGCACTAACCTACAAACCATGCGTTCGGCGAATTTTCGAACGTGTAACTGTGATTCCAAACCCTTCTAAGCGCTGGTTGCAAAATCAGAACAAGTTCAGTCTACCTTCATTTGAAAAATTATGACCAGAACCATAGGTTTCATGTATGGTGGCATTCCCTCATCCAACTTAGGGCACGTTAACATGCACCTCTGTTCTCTCGTGCACGGTTTATTTATCGTCAAACCATTACAGACCAATCCGGTCTAAGCCCGGAGAAGGTTTGTACAAGAAGGTTATCTATCGCAAGCTCCAACTCAGTGCAATACATCTTCCCGCAAGCCAAGACTAACCGGAGAATTTCCTTTTCCAGCAACAGTGCTGGTTCAGAGCACGCTGCCAGAGGCACGCCCACCACTATGACCACTTTTTACACTAACACCACTAACACCGCTATCACCTTTTACCTTCACTACCTTCACTACCATCCAGAACTTCTTGCACACGCATTGCTACAACCACTCGACCACTGCATATCTGCTTTGCAGCGAGGTTTCGTCCCAAATGATAGCGTCGACATTGCGCAAAACAATACCGAAGCGGGAAGGTGCATCGACGTTAACCACCGCAGCAGTCGTGAGATTTTTCACAGGTATGCAAAATGTGCTGTGTGCAGTGCTACCATTGAGAAGAAGAGTTGTTGCTACAGCGCGCGTCAAAACTTTACGCCCACCCTGGAAGGTCGCCGTTTCGGAAGAGGATCAAAATTTTCCAAGAAATAGAGTTCACTATAGGTTTCGGCGTGATTGGAAACCCCCGTGCACTTTTGCCAGGTCTTTTCTTAGTAATCCTCCGAATATTTATTCGTTTTTGAAAGAAAAAAACGCAGCGGTTCAAAACTTTACGCCCACCCTTGAAAAATGTCGATTACTCAAGAAAGGTGTTGCTAACAAACTGGCAAATGATGCATACTGATGTAGTAGCGTTCACAAAGACCGTCGAAAACCCTATTAAGCATTTAAAATCACTGCCTAGGGTATTTTGTCAGTCGCTGAAGCAAGCGCAGACGTTTATCCGGTTTTTCCATGAGCAACTTTAATAAATATGGACAGAAAAGTAAAAACTTGATGATATTTTAAGGCCGATACCACTGCCGCATCACCCGCCTGATCCTCCTCATCGGCCGAAAAAATCCGCCCTAAATTCTCATTGGCTGCTTTCAAATCGACCAGTACCTGTGCACACCAGCGTTTAAGGACTTGGAAGGTAAGACATCTTGTCTGGCACATGCCACTCCGCTCTTGGAGTCGAGTGATTTCGTCAGGTACAACATGAACACCATGTGGGCCTGGGTGGCATTTTTTGTAGTGCTTGCTAACATCCAGGATTTCACTCATATCATCTGATGATGTGTTCATTGGTGAGCGTTGAAGTCACACCACGATTTTCCTGGCTGAATTTTGCATTACTGTAGAGCTTCATGGGAGAAGTGGGAGGTTTCTTTTTTGCCGGACCGACAGACCTCTGACTTCAGGATTGCAAAGATGGGATTCAGATAAGCTCATCAACTTATAGCAGTGCTCTACAAAGGCATTTGTGATGATATTTTCTTTGACACGGCGTGCACCACTTTATTTTCCGCCAGGATTACGACTCGGAGCACCCTTCACGTCTAACTCGTAGCCTCTCAATGTCACCCCTATGAGGTAGCACGCCTGTTTTTGCAATTGAGAAACCAAGAGGAACTTAGATGGCATAATTGCTGACGGGATCCATGGCAATAGACACCAATCACACCACCTACACAGCCTCAAAGAAACATCACACCACCTACACAGCCTCAAAGAAACAATCTTCTCCGGCTCTGCATACAACTTCGCAAAAGGCATGAACTTTGTCACCGCAATGAGGAATTGACTATGTGGTAACTAGTAATCAGCAACGCACAACCTAAGAAATGCTAATTCACAGTCATCACCTAGCTTTATAACGATAAAAAAGCCTTTCCAAGGGTGGGCGTAAAGTTTTGAACCGCCGCGCTTTCCCTTCAGAAACGAATAAAAAACTACAGGATCACTAAGACAAGACCTAGCAAAAGTTTACGGGGGCTTTCAAGCACGCCGAAAACGATAGTGAACTCCATTTCTGGGGAAATTTTGATCCTCGTCCGAAACGGCGAATTTCTAAGGTGGGCGTAAAGTTTTGACGCGCACTGTATACCGGTGGATGCAACCGAGATCACAAGTTTTCCAAGTCTTTCAAGAATTTTATGATTATGTCGGAAGTATATGTATTCCCACAACCAGCTTTTCCATGAAGAAAAACCAAAGATTACCATATTTTTCCGGTCTATTTACAGCATCAACATCTCCTTCAACTATGAGCCACTCTTTCTCGTTCAGTGAATACAAATCTAGCACCGCAATATCTGAAACATTGTAGCTCTGCTCCTGCTGTCTCCTCTAGGTATTCCAAAGTGTTCGTGTCCTCACGATGCGTCGTCTTCTTCTGCATTTCCTTGGCGATGCATTCAAGACCAGAACTTTTTATTGTCAAGCCATTCAGTTATTATCCTTCCAATAGCTCAAAATAGATTGACGGTCATACTCCCACTCGGGAAGCAATTCTCCTTTTTGGATCAATCCATCTCGAACTTTTGCCATAAGGTGTGTTTATACTGCCTCGCGAGGCGATGGCGTTGTTGTGACAGCTACAACACGCGCGACACGGCGGGTAACGAAACCATCGCGTCGCGCGGTTCCGTCATGTAAAACTTCGCAAATATGCGTGTATACAAAATTACAAACATTGCTCGATTTGGCGTAAGCGTCAACGGCTATGCGTTTTTATGGTGAATCGTCTAGGTCCGCGAGTTCTAGGCGAAAGCAGCAAGAAAATTAAAGAAACAACCACTTATTCCATCTCCGACATCGACGAAGTCAACCTGTCGCGTCTGCTAACAGGCGCAACGCGAATTCGGCCCATCGCGTCGTTTTTAAAAGAAAAAGTATAAGTAGGACGCGATGGATACCCAGGACGTCGCGGCGTGATGGCAAACGCCAACGACCACATCGCGAACACTGTTCGAGCATGCATCCACTAGGGACCCATCCCATTTGAACGGATCGCTTGGACGCGGTGGTCGCATCGCGACGGAGTACATACAATCTTACAGATCCAACATATTGGCAGGCTTACAATACAGTATAACCTTAGCGAAGAGACGACGTATCGCTAAAGCCATTTCTATCTTGCATGCATGTAGCAAACAGTCCTCCCACTGAGACTCATTTCCTATATACCCTGCAGCTTTCGCCGCTCCCATAAAGGTTCGATAAACAGTGCCGTTACATGTGCAAAGGGCTTCAAAAGAAGTTGTACCGGTCATAATTAGGAGGAGCCTCCGAACTACGTATAGCTCACGTAACAGTGGATTAACTTACAACATACGCGCGATTCGACCGTTGTTCAATTGCTTGAAAGGACATACTCGCGGGTCTTTTTGAAAAAATGTTCAGCTCAGCCACTTCAATTCATGTAAGGCTTCTTGCTTTTTGTCTCTGAAGATGATACTGAAGTAAGCCCTGAGCTCACTTTACTTAAAGGCAGCACCAGCCGAAATCCTCGACTCGGAGCTGAGGCGTGGGTGGTAAAGTAGAGAGTGAGCACATCACAGATGTGAGAAGAACACGAGGAACGATGACCTACCTGTAGAGAAATCAGGATCGCGGCCACGGCCACGGCGGGTTTTCAACGAAAAGACGCGCCAGCCAACGCCATCCCCGTGGGTGGTCTGGCGCATTGAATGCGTGCAATACGTACCATTCACAGGGTTTCGTGGCGGGACGCACGCACACCCCACAGCGGAACACTCGTCCGCGCCTTCGACGCATGGAAAAGACGCCTTTGTTTCTTGCATTTCTCGCGTTTTTCACGCAGTTTCACTCCTACCTATGAGTCTACCGTCCCCCAAAACCCCGAGAAAAGGAAAATCTCCGATGCAAGGATTTCCGCTGGTGCTGCCTTTGACTCTCGCAGTCGAGGGATAGTGAAAAAAACGGGCTGTTCTCCATGAAGATGAGGTTTCAATGAAATGACGGTATGTGTTGAAATTTGTTTTGAAAATTCAGCTGCAACTACCGTATCCGACTGCATCTCCTACATTTCGAAAAATCCCGCTAATTACTGTTGATCATAAACTTTAAAGCTTCCTGAGGCACATTTACAACATCATTTTACTCTTTACGTTGATAGTTTTACTAGCAATAGAACAGGAAATCTTCTATCACGAGAGGTAGCTTAACCCATTGTCCCAAAAGCGAAGACCTGTGGTCATTGTCAAATATGCCATGCAATGTGCCATCCATGTACAACCCAAACTACTGCAAGATGTTCCGCTTCATCGCATGTAACGCTATATAGATTTGATATTGACATTGGAGATTATATGGAAACTATGTAGATTCTATTTAATAAATATACCTTCATACCCTCTCCTTTTACCTCTCTTTTTTTCTAAACAAACAACATTGGCGACTATAAGGCTCCTGCTCCTCACAAAGCACCCCCATCTCTTTCAAAAAATCAACACAATCAAAAGAGGAGTGGCGCGTGATGGTCACCTATACCTTCGAAACATTTACTTATATTAAACACCATACAATCACACTGTTCAAAAAGGAACTAAGGGTCAAATGGAGTTGGGGAGAGACTTACAAGAGGCTGTAAGCTTCACCTTCACCAGAGCCTATACTAATACTATGACTGCTGCGTGCATTGAAATCAATCACACTGCTACTCACTTTTCGCACTCCTGTGCATGGATTTCAATGTACATTTTTGAGACCTTTTTTTTCGTGGGAATGGAGAGTGTTTGAGTAGATTCTATGCGAACATGTTGGCCTCGACCTAGTAATGACATATTAATTCTTCTGCTATCAATGAAAACAGGTGATTTAGTTTTAATAACTGAGCCGAGGGTGGTCAAAATCGCCAGTCAATACACCTGTTTTTTTAAAATTTGTATGTACGCAGTCTGGAACTTTCTCTAAAAAATTTACCTATTATGGTAGCATCGAGACGAGTGAACAAAACAGAAGTTTTGATAGAATCCTGCTTGAGAGTGACGAAGAATACACTAATGCCGAAAACAGGAAAAGCGTTTAAAAGGGTCTTAAAAATGTGTAAAAAAAATTAAAATCACAAGAGTGCAAAATGTGAGCAGCAGTAGCGAAAATTCATCTAAAGTCTTCGGAAAGCCCCTATGAAATCCTTTGAATAGTGAAAACAGGTAATCAGGGGAAAAGACTCACATTTCTCAATGGGGTGCATTGTACTCAATATATTGTACGTGCAAAAGCTCATTTTCGATAATCGAGATTCAGGTCAAAACAGGTGCGGCAGTCAAGGTGTTAAGCATGGGTTAAAGCCTAAGCCTGAGGCTTGGACTTAAAGGCAGCACCCACGAAAAAACTTGTCACTCAGATTTTAGCATGATCTTGGGTTTTTGAATATGAAGAGCACAGGTAAATTAATCAATTGTATCGGAACTCATGATTAAATGGTTCTCAGATTCTACCAATTTACGAAGTTATAACAAGGTGGCCGAGTTTCACAGATGGGGTAGATCAAGAATGTCGATAACGCTGCCTCTGTTGCTGACGAATTTCTTGGCGAAAGTGGAAACTTGACTAATTTTGCAGCTTTTCTGGAGGAGAACAAGCACAAACGAGAAGGAAATAGAATGACTTGAGCGGTAATGGATTTGGAAATCGATGACGGGAGTGTGGGCAGCGAACTGGACAAATAGCTCATAAACCAATTACATGTCAGCATTATGCTATTAGATTAACAAGGGATTGGAAATTTAATTGTTCACTCACCTTCTTGGAACGTTCATGCGACCACCGCACAATGGGAAACCCTAAATAGCACATCTGTAATTGTGAACTATGACAACAATAACGCTCCAGTGACGAGAACGAACGGATAAATTCAACAAGCAATAATGGACTAAGGAAGACTGAATCAATTAAAGGCGAGACACATATGGTGAAAGTAAACGGCAGCCGTCTAAAGGCGTCTATAAAGGTGTGTGTGTTTCAAATCCACGACTTCGCGCGTTCCAGCAAATCCAATCAATCCGCTCCTGCCGCGCGCGGTGCGCGATGTTGATGGCGGCGAGATTCCATCTCGTGGGGCCGCCCACCCCTGCTGGTAACAGTACGCGTCGATCTCGCCAGCTCCTACTCGCCACCAGCAATTACAGGTGCGAGCGAAACGCGAGCGAGGTGCGGAAATTTTCGCGCGCACCTCTTCACCGCCACCAAGGATGAGCGGAATTAAGACTTCCGACTTCCGAGTTCCGACTTCCGAAAAATAGCGAAAAAAGCCGGAAGTTTTCAGAAGTTTTAGATGGCCACTGAACAAGTTGCATTTTCCCCGCATGAGCTCCAACAGACGGCAGACGCAGGTGGAGGGGAAGCGGAGAGGGTGGAGGGAAGTGCTAAAATACCTCTAAAAATACAATGCAATAGGTCAACTTGATTTCATGGCTTTCATAATCAATTTTATATTTTTAAATTTGATCGTCTGATGTTAGAATGAGCACTCAGTTTTGCTTTTGAAATTTTGCCCAACAAATCTGCAGAGTGAAGGAAACTCTAGCTACTTAAACTGCATACTTCTCCCTGGCTGCCCAATAATGCGTCCGCCACTGACTGCCACTAACTTCTGCACACCTTTCGAACAAGAAACTGGCGCTATGTGCTTTGCACAGCAGTTGTAGAAAAAAGTGACGCTTTCTTAGGTAACTGTCTGTCTGATTTTCCTCGAACGTTGTTCTCACACACGGTACCACGCAAATAGAGCGTGACAGCAATTCTCGAAAGGAACTTTAACAATGGTTTCTCTGAGGTCTTAAAAAATGGAAGCGTGAATAGTGCTGTTGGCTTCGGTTCTACCGCCAGTATCTTTCTAGAGACCGTTAACATATTTGCGACAATGTGCTTAACCGATTGGCACACATTGTGCGACGCGTGGGACGTATGCTCAACCATTAGAGGAACAGCACGTGTCCCACGCGGCTCACCAGGGCAACAGTTCAAGGTCGCGAATGTGTTAAAGAGTAATATCGACATTCAAAAACAGCTTGCGAAGGAAATATCAGTGTAAGGAAGTCAACAGCAGGATCAGAGAGTGAGCTATCTACAGAAGAAATCTCTATGACTGTCCTGTGCAAATTTCGACAACTTGCTGATAAAGTGGGTGAAAATATGAAAATAGTCCGTCTTCATTCACCATCACTAACTTAACTACATATAATACGTTTCGTTTTTAATATCTAGATGGGAGCTGCAGTAACTCTGTTCATTTGTTGTTCATTTGCTCATTTTTTGAAATCTATGGGAAAAAGGTACATGTTTTTTTTAAATTTATTTTTTTTATTATCCTAGTTAATCAGCTCCACAACTTCTCAGCATTATTAGAAAGAGAAAGAGCGTTTTAGATGAATTCCAGTGAGTTAACCACTGCATACACCGCTGGGTATTCATATGCATACACATGCATACATACACCTATGCATACACCTCTTCACCTGTACCCTCTGTACTTCCAACTTCCGACTTCCGGTACTTCCGATATTCCGGTGGTTTTAGGAGCTTTCGACTTCCGAGTTCCGAATTCCGAAATTTCAAATCTAACTTCCGCTCATCCCTGACCGCCACCCTTCACTTTAGTTCCTGCCTCCAATAATCTTTTTCAACACCCCGTCTGATGTTGTGTTGTTGATACGATCTACCAGAATGATTCTCGTCGATTTGCAGAACATGGCCAACGGCAAGACCTACAGGTAGCGTTTCGATCAGCTAGATCGAGCGTTGTTTGACCACCTGATTTCACACCAGATCAAATGCAGACACTGTTTTTCCCTCTTCTTTTTTTAGTCAAGATAGGACAAAAAGCGAGAAAAAAGTTTTATAATCGAAATGTCTTGAGAAAAGGAACTAAACAAGTTCAGAAAAAACGGCAATGAAAACGTACATGGTGCGAAATCCGGGATGGTCGTCTAATCGACTGCCTTAGTTGATCGGCCGAAGGAAATGCTGCCACAAGAACGCGTGAATGAGCAATATTTCACTCCAAGAGGCTGCACCATTCCAATAAAATACAAAAGGATTCCGGCAAAGGTTCAGAGAGGAGGAAAATCGTCACTAGTACAAATCGAAGACCTTAAACTAACTCTTCACAAAAACTGATCATTCGCACAGAAAAGTGCGTGATTGGCGTCAGAGTGGTCGTAGCCAGGTACGACATCGGATATGCCCTTGGGCATGTCTGACCTGCTGATGAGAAAACCTCTTGCCTTACACACTAGCTCGTCGCGCTAGCCTATTGTCACTTACGTTGCCACATTAACATGGCAATTTACGTGGCTCCAAAAGAGATCGCGACCCCGTCGGCAGCTCGCAGTCCCTACCATATTTTTCCGGTCTATNGAAAACCTCTTGCCTTACACACTAGCTCGTCGCGCTAGCCTATTGTCACTTACGTTGCCACATTAACATGGCAATTTACGTGGCTCCAAAAGAGATCGCGACCCCGTCGGCAGCTCGCAGTCCCACTGCCAGTGCACAGAAGTTTGAAAATAAGAGATCTAAGCACTGCACATGGGGATGAAGTAATTTGCAAGGGTAGCACACACGTAAAATAGAACTTCAAAAAATCAGCTGTTTCTATTGATTGAGGTGCCTACCTACCAATTGGGCTCCCACTAACGTCGCACCGTGGTGCCACAGCAAGCAGAACTCGCGGTGTTGATTACTACTGGCCCAGGTACACTTCTCTCATGTCAGTGGCCAAAATCTTGGCATTGCTCTCACCATGATAGGTACGCTTCTGCAACTGACTTTCATTCTCCAATAGTTCACACAAGACTTGGTCTGGGGCTTTATAAACATACTTGTAAATATACTTTTACAACTGCAACGTGGATCATGTCTCTATGTTTATGTGACATTCAGTTCGCAATAGGCAATACCACTTTGTTGGCGATTATCCGTCACAGTAGTAAGTGGTTTCCCAACAGGAGCTGCAGAACCGCTGTGGCTTCTGCGCTACAGTGGATACCTACCTTCCGTTAGCTCTGTCACTTTCCGAAACCTCTTATCACATTTTCCCGAATCGGATGATCGGCAACCTATTGCCGGACGGTTTTCGCACGGTCCATGTATCATGAATTTTCACACCAAATTGTTGAACCTCAGCTTCCTTTCACGCTGAAGATTGGCTGCACTAGGATATTCCGGCAACTCCGCGTCGGCATCAATTTTATCAAATTTATCTTTGAGTGTCGCAAGAATGTGAGCGTGAGGCATGCCTCGTTCATGGAATTCAACACTACTACACTGTAGTGCCACAACCTCTGCGAAAATGTTCTCGTCCCTGATTTCGTGGATGAATTGTGCCAAATGTGCATTGAACACACGAACACATAATGCTGGATCTATGATCCACAAACCTGATTTTCCCAGCAGATTTATTTCTGACCAATCTTGACTACCTGTAGAGATGATACACAAGTCAGTGCTTCACAGTGCTTCCCATGCCTTACAGCAACAGCCACTGCGTTTTTCATAGAGTTGCTTGTACCACGCCCTACTTCCAACAAACGACTGCGGCATTTTGACGAGCCTTCCAAAGTTCATGCCTCTCTGCTCAAGTTTTCCATCAAGATATTTGAACAATGCACTAGCTGTAGTACTTTTTGTTACTGTGAAATACTCCCCAATCGCCGATGGACGATCAGCTTCCACTCCTGCGTAGCAGTGAAGAAAAAACTGTGAGCGCAGCTTCCCAGTACGAAGTATACGGTGTTGCGCTACATTTCTCCAACGAGCAAGTATATAGGTGACGAACCCTCCCCTAAACAAAAACTCTCTTGTATGTGATATAACGTCACTACCACGGCCTTGGTTGATTTCGAATCCTCACCATCACTAATGCTTCAACTCTGTTTTGATCCTCCTGCAGACTGATGCACATTTCATCAGCATCTCGCTAAATCCCTTTGTTACCCGCTGGTTTCTTTCCGGGCAGTAGTTCTTTTACGTATGACTGCTCTCCAAAGGAGAAATACAGAGGATATGTTGAGGTATCTATATTGTGATTGTAGTGAGGAGCGATAGTTTTGCCACCTCTTGTCATTCTTCGCAGACCTTTATCTAGCTCCTCACGTAAAGGTAATTTATCATCCTTACAAACATATACAGCGGCTACTTCATTGTTGAACTGCGGTGAAATTCGGACATCCACTACGAAATCTGGGCTCGATATCCATTGGTACCTCTCGCCTATTTTTGAGACAATTGAAACCTTGAGAGTAATGTGATTCCAAAGACTTTATTTCTCTCCAACTAATCCTTATATATTTCATACATTGTCGTATATGACTTCATTATAGCGCTATTTTCGCGGGGAACCTTCATTATCCTCTGAATCATAACGAATCCAACCTTTGTGGTCCATTTCCGCATCACGTCATTGACGGGCTTCTCTGCATTAATGCCATCTGATATGAACAACTGCGCAAAAGCCGCGCGTTCAGAGTCTGGACGGAGATGATTAAGCAAACATTAAAAAAACTTCCTTGGAAAACAAGAGGTCACTGCCAGCACTTTCATCAAATGATTTCAAGTTGATGACAACACCCACGCATGCAAGCAGATTATTTTAAATACGTATCATGTAGAACACTCTTTCATCGTTCAGAACGACGCTCCAGAAGGAATCAAGTGTTCTACATCGTTGAACAAAATACAATTTCTGGGTTTTCACTGCCATTGCAGCACAAGGATTTAGACTCACGGATCTACAGTCCTTCCGAAACGACCGCTCCGATGAGGCCGGCGAGAAATCTTGAGGCAACGCGGCTACGGTGGGGGTCGACTTGGCTGTTTGGAATAAAACTAATGAAGAAACTCAATGAATAGAAGAGTTATGTTAGTAAAGGTAGTAAAATGGTAGAATAGATTGTAAATATTTTAAAAATGGCACCAAATGCAACAACGAATGCTTATCAAATTAGTGTGTGCTGCTAAATAAATTGATATTTGATGTTAGAATTCGGTAGGATTATGTATAAGGTGTTAAAATAAGTCCTTGCGCTTTCTTCGGACGTACTTTTCTACACCAATTTGTTACCTTCCAGGTACATTTTATAAACGATTCGGAAGCGCTAATCTTCCTCTACAAGAATCTTGCAAGCATTTCTTAATAAACTGACAGTTTGCTTGAGTTTTGAGCCTGCGAAGTGGAGCAATGAGTCAATGAAAAACAGCGCAACCGACAGCTACCTATTCAGACATTCAGCTAAAGCTCGAAAGGCCATTAGAACTGGCCAAACGACCTGTGCTAAGTATGAAAGAGACATTTAGCTCGAAATGGTTGGTCATCAGCAATTTTCGAAGCTCAAATAAGACATCTTTGGTCTTAGTGACACCAATCACTTCGACCAAACAGATTTTCGTCGAGAGGACCTGGAAAGGGCTCCACGTGAATTGTATGATCTAGGTGGACGTCATACCTCTCAAAGCTATCCAACAACTGGGTTAATTCTCCATTTGCACGGGTCTAGCCATCTTACCCCATGATGACGTCGGACCCCACCCTTGCCAGCATCGCCAAACTGGTCCTACGACACTTCCATTGATAATGTTACTCCGCATTTATATTTTGCAGTTCTTCCACGTTCGAACAGGATTGAGTGCTTTCTGGTCCCTATTGAATACAAGGAGGAATGGTGTTTTTTTCTCGAACTGGGGTTATTCTTCTTAAGCCTAAAAATCAAGTAATTCAATAGTTCTGTGAAAAAGCATGATGATATTTCTGTAGAGGAAGAAAAGAGCTTTCAGGAGGTATAGAACATACTAGGGAAAAAAGACAATATGGCGGAGAAAATCGCAACTGAAAAAAAACGCAAGGACTTATGTTAATACCTAATAATTAGGAATATAGTGTTAGCCCGTATCGCCTCTTATCCCCTAGACGGGTGAAAGTGACTAAAAGTTCCACTCCCGGAGCTCTTCGCTAGGGAAGAGTGGCACTAGGTGGGGAGAAAGTAGTGAATTTACGGGGAGAGGTGGAATCAGTTTTACACT
>JARK01001353.1:321433-331585 GCA_000688135.1 Ancylostoma ceylanicum | reverse complement strand
AATGGTCAAAAATGGGGTTTATATGCAGAGTAGAGGGGGCGGTGCCGACCTATGTGCTGTGAGTTTGCCACAGGGGGCCAGATATGGGAATGTTCAAAGTCGGTACCGCGCCCTATTAACACCTGAACGATAGGGGATCATACCCTAATTACTTGAGAAACTAGGGCACGCATAAGTGCCAATGGATATTACCTACGGACAATATCTGTCGTTGACAGAACGACATATTTCCTTGACATGAGAAATATATGTAACATAATATCCTAGCTAAACTATAAGGTTGTTCACAACACTGGGGGCGGGCGAGAAATGCGGTAGCATACAAAAAAAATGTGCACATAATACACACTGTACAGAATGTAATAACAACATCACTAAATAATAGTATGGATATCAAAATGACAGTGACTAAATTGCACAAGTACAAATCGAAATGGAAAACAAACAAAAATTTAACACACGAGTTTTGAGACTAGTTTTGGAATCATAAGTGTTCCCACGCCGATGAAAACAGCAACGGCGACGATAGTCGTGACGGCCGTCTTCCAGTTCTCCATTGCCACATCCAGAAGGTGTTCCAGGTTGGGGTAGTTGAACATGTCGATGTAGTTGGCGTGCTTGTTTCCTTGTTTGTTGTTTGACGGTATCCATGATGCGTGATACGCAAGTACTCCAGATAATGTGATGTTGTGGAGTGATGATCCGCACTGTACCCAGCAGGCTTCCTTGAACTTGGGCACTGTGGCATGTATTGTAACCGCTGTGTGCGACGTGGATGAATTGCACACGGCTGCAAACATGTGACGTTCGCAGTTGACTTCCACCATGATTGGTTGCTTTGAGAAGCACGAAAAGATGACTTCTGCTCCACTCAAACAATTGTAGCATCCATGCAGTGGTGTAGCGGATATATCACAGTTCATGTAGTCGACCAAACTGTCCGTTTGGTATTGCACGGAAGTGCCGATTGTCAGATCTGCGACGGATTCATGGCTTATCCCTTGGACTCTTCCGTGGACGTCCTGAAGGTAGAGGACTGAGGAAGATAATGGGAGTCGGCTATCGACGGAGTTTGTTCTTTCCGTGATGTTGAGGTTTCTGCATTGACAGTTCGCGTCCGTTTCCGTTGGTGAACATGAACAGGTATCTTCCATGATGCATTCGGTAACGTTGGAAGTGCTATTTTCTGTTGGACAGCGAAGCGCAAAGACGTCATCATTTCCGATTAGCGAGACTTCTGAGCTGGAGCTATTCACCGCTTGTAGAAAGATGGAACTCAGCAAAGGGATCGTTGGGCTTGTAACGAATTCCAAAGTGATGTTGACGTAATCCGACACTTTCGTCGTTTGGGAAATCACGTTCACGACGCTAGTTGTCCTCTTTCCTGTGGCATCACTGTGAGTGATCTTGATCATCGCTGATTCCTCCCATGTGGGGCAGTGAAAGACTCGGTAGACTTTGCTGTTCCGTGGTTGAGCGAAGGTGCGGGAGAACAGACATCCGGGCATAGGTAGTAAACAGCCGCATCCGATTCCTCCGCATGAGGTTGTGCATTTTGATACTCCAGGGAAGTCGTACGTATCTTGCAGCTCGGGTATTCGTGTCGTTCTTCTTGTGTGGCTGCAAGTCTGAGATGTACAGGAACCAGCAAGGTGACATCGTTTCGCCGATTCCGTGATGATGTTGACATCTCTCGTGTAGAAGAGCACAACAGGGTTGCAGGATAACACCACGTGTTGGAGTCGTACTTCTATGCTCCCGACGGTTTTATTCGCATTTCGCAGTCGGAAGCATGCCTCTGGTCTTCTCTCGCTCAGCGTAATCGTGGTTTCCTGGATTTGCCGGCAGTTGTCACTGTTGTTCGTTTTGTGACAGACAGTATTGTTAGCGTTGATATTGTGTGAGAACACACATGCTTCTGCTTCGGAAGTTAAACATGCCATGATCGCTGTGAACACTATCATCTTGGACCTCAGCGGATGCAATGCAAAGATGCGCTCTAGTTGTCGTCCTTGAGATCCTCTTGGTTTCATGTTGTCTGGTCCTTCCTTCCGATGATGGCGTCGTTTTCTTGATGAGGTGACAAAGTAGCAAATCATGAGAATTGGAGCAATCATGAGTGACAAACATGCTGCCATAATACCAACTGCTAGTTGCGGGAAGCAGTGAGGATTTCCGAAGAACTCTGCGCAGAAGGTGCAACTGATTTTGCTGCAGATTTCTCCTGGAGGACAGATTATGGTCTCCGTTTCCTGCTTGGAGTTGATGATCGTTCTCCACTGAACTACGTGTTGATTGACCACATACTTGAATGGTAGTGTGATCTCAGACGCGTTCACATCGGCTGGTATTGTAATGCATTCCCTGTAGTTAACGCAGATTTCCGATTTCGTTGGAGACGAGCTGTTGAGTAGTACTCCTTTGTTTGAACATACAATTGTCTGAGCTGCAGCGGTATTGATGCCGAGAAGTGCTATCGAAAGCAGAATCATGGTCACTGCACTGGATGAAGAGAATGCAACGTTTCTCCTTCTGACATGTGCTGGATTCTGATTCATTTCATTGTAGTTGATCGGTTTCTTAGCAACTCGTGCAGGCTGTTTTCTTAGCTCAGATTCATCATCGGTGGTCTTCTTCTTTAGCACTTTCTTGATCTTGCCAATTACTCCAGATGGAGGAGCGGAATCTTCATTGTTCGTGGTATCACAGGCACTTTGGATCTCTAGTGGTATGATACGGTTAAGGGGTCGCTGGACTTCTCTCCCTGTGTTTGTGCGCAATATTACGCTCCTGATGGATCTGTCTCTGCTCCGAACAATGTCAATGATCACTGCCAAGGGCCATTGACCTCGAGATGTATGGTTGTCTTCGTCCATTATGACTACATCACCAATGCGAGGTTCACGGNAGTCTTCTTCTTTAGCACTTTCTTGATCTTGGCAATTACTCCAGATGGAGGTGCGGAGTCTTCGTTGTTCGTGGTATCGCAGGCACTTTGGATCTCTAGCGGTATGATACGGTTAACGGGTCGCTGGACTTCTCTCCCCGTGTTTGTGCGCAATATTACGCTCCTGATGGATCCGTCTCTGCTCCGAACAATGTCGATGATCACTGCCAAGGGCCATTGACCTCGAGATGTATGGTTGTCTTCGTCCATTATGACTACATCACCAATGTGAGGTTCACGGTTGGTGGCTTTGTGATTCTTCCCGAACAATTGATGGCGATCTCGCAGCTCCACGAGGTATTCGTGCTTCCACATGGTCCAGAATTTTTTGGTTAGTCTCTCAGTCTCGGTCAGTGCTTCTTTCGCTGCTTTTTGTGATGAGAGTTCGGGATACGATAGGTAATCTGGATCATCTTCATCTGTTCTCGGGGACAGCTGCGTTGTTCCGTGGCGTATATCCTTGTAGACGAAGTCGATCGGTCTGAGGATTTCGCAGGGTGAGCTTTGATCGCCTAGCGTTGTAAGTGGCCTGGAGTTGACTACACTTTCGATCTCGCATAGAGTAGTATGGAGTAGCTCCTCTGTGAGCTTGCGACGTCCAATCGTTTTCTGGAGCGATCGCTTAACCGTGCCGACCATTCTTTCCCATACTCCTCCCATCCATGGCGAAGATGGAGGGATGAAGTTCCAGGAGATCTTGTGTTTGGCTAGGAATAGAGATAAATGAGCATCATCCTCATTAACATTGGCTTTGTTCAGCAATGTTTCGGCGAGTTGGAAGTTAGTCCCATTGTCGCTTATGATCTTCTGGGGAACTCCACGTCTCGCTATGAATCTCTTCAGTGTGAAGATGAAGCTTCTCGCAGAGAGATCTGTAGCTACTTCGAGATGCACTAGCCTGGTCACGAGCAGGGCTGTGCGTTACTAACGTAACGAATTAACGCATTAACGCGTAACGGCCATTTTTGGCCTAACGTAACGAATTAACGATTTAACGAAAAACCCCAAAAATCCGTTAAAATCCATTTCGTTAATGGACAAAATAATAGCTGAAATGCGCACTTTTCCCGTCCTTACTTCCATCTACATGACCATCTAGTGTTATAGAGCAGACTATGCTTGTATTCATNGAGGCAAGTGAAGAGAACGACGTATCGTTTGGCTTCTTCGCTTTGAAGTCCTTTGATTAGTATTGGACCCATAAGGTCTACTCCGGCGTAGGTGAACGGTGGTGATTCCGTGACTCGTTCCTTCGGTAGTGGACCCATGTTTGGGAACTTGAACGGTGCGGCGTTGAATCGTCTGCATATGGCGCAGTTTCTGAGTACTCGTTTACATAGTACTCTATCCTGGGGGATCCAATATCGTTGACGGATGTTGTACAGGAGCTGATTCAATCCGCAATGCGATAGAGAGCGATGTTGTTGTTCCGCAATCAGCTGTCCGAGCTTGCTCTGCTTCGGTATATGAATTGGATTGGCAGCGTCGTAACTGATACAGGCATTTTGGAGTCGGCCGAACTTCCTCAGTATCCGATTTTCGTCATAGTCGACATTGAGCTGCTTGTTCTGAATCAGCACTTCAGATCCATGTATGCTTTGCTCCTGGCGAATTATGAGAGCTTCAGCTTGGATGATCTCGTCTGCTGATGGCGTAGTAGTTAGCAAGCCAATGCGCTGAATCTTCAGATATTTTTGTTTGCTCGCGTTCCTGATGAAGCGAGCGCAGTAAGCAACTACTCTTGATAGTTTCGAGAAGTTGCTTATCTTGTCCGTTGGCCAGACTGGTTCGCCTTTTGCTGCGACTGAGGTACAGAGGTTGGCGTCATCCTCGTCGCTAGGTTCCTGTGAACGGAGGTCTGTTGCTTTTTTGACTGGCCATTCATCTGGCGGTTGGTTTAGCCATGTTGGACCGCACCACCATGTGTGGTTGGCGAATTCTTCCTTCGGGATTCCGCGTGTCGCGCAGTCGGCTATGTTTTCATGTGTAGGTAGATGGTAGAATGACACGGGAGTTTGTTCGGAGAGTCTCTTTCTGATGAGTCCAATTTTCT
The DNA here is from genome assembly GCA_000688135.1 of Ancylostoma ceylanicum. NCBI lineage: Eukaryota > Metazoa > Nematoda > Chromadorea > Rhabditida > Ancylostomatidae > Ancylostoma > Ancylostoma ceylanicum. Next base: position 326,585 of record JARK01001353.1, on the reverse strand, counting down.
GAACAAGTGTAGAGACAGTGGGAGGCAGACGTTTGGTCCCATGAATCCAGCACAGAGCAATTGTTGAGTCGCTGAATACGTTGATTTGTCCAATCCTCAGGTTGACCTTCTCGACCGTAGATTCCGTTAGGCTCAGTCCTATGAATATGGAAAGGAGCTCTAGTCGAGGTATTGTTTGCTCTTTGTTGATAGGAGCAACTTTTGACTTTGCCGTGAAGAGTCTTGACTCCTTTTGACCACTCTCGGATATTGAGGTGACGTATATGGAGCAGGCGTAGACTCTTTTGGAGCTGTCGACAAACACAGAAATGGTGTGGCTTGCGGTCGTGTCTATCGAAACCTTCCTTGGCAACTTCTTCTCGAAACCGCTGATATTGGTTTTGATGGATCTCCAGGTTTCCTGGTCAGCTTGAGTCAGTTCTGTATCCCATCCGTACTTTTGCTTGTGCAGATCCTGGAGGAACACTTTAGCAGGTGTCATCAGAGGAGTGAGTAAGCCGAGAGGATCATAGCAGTATCCGTTAATCTGGCTCAGCACAGTTCGTTTCGAAATCTTGCTGCTTCCTTTGTCGATACATTCGAATGAGATCGTATCATCCGTGGAATTCCAACCAATCCCGAGAATTTTCGTCGAAGTATTGGTGGCTCTATCGTGTTCCTTGATTCGTTCGTTGACTTCGACGCTATTAGAGAGGTAGTCGCGAAGGTTCATTCCAATCGATGAGAATATCTTCTTTGACTCTTCATACTTTGCTAGTAGCTCGTCTGGAGTTTCGCCTTCTAGCAGAACGTTGTCAACGTAGAGTGAGTTCGACAGTTCCTGTCCCAGTACTGATGATGTTTCTTCGATGTGTTTCAGCAATGACTGGTTTAGTATTGCTGGTCCAGCATTTACTCCAAATGGAACTCTGCAGAATCGGAAGTATCGCAGATTGGATCCTTGTGGTGGTTTGCTGAGATCCTTCACCCATAGGAAACGAGTAACGTCTCTGTGGTCCTCAGGCAGTTGTATTTGAAGGAATGCCTTTTGGATATCGGCTGTCATCGTGTATTGATGCGTTCGAAATCTCAGCAGAATCTCGTGGATCAGAGGTGAAAGAGAGTACCCTTCATATACCACATCGTTCAGGCTAAGCTGGTCTTTGGCATGAGATGATGCATCGAAAACCACTCTGAGTTTCGTTGATTTTGATGGTGTCCATACATGCCTGTGAGGAAGGTAGAATGTGGCAATTCCAGTTCCAGCATTGTTGCAGTCTTCTATGATTCCTTCTTTGAGGTAATCCATGAGCGTATCGTTGTAAAGGAACATCTTTTCGGTGTCTCCTTGAAGGACTTTAAAGAGACTTTGGAATCGTCTAATCGCAACGTTAAAATTGTCGCTGAGGTTTGCAACGTCTTCCGTGAATGGGAATCCAGCAGTTATTCTTCCATTCTGTATGACGATTGATTTCCTGTAGTTGTTCATGAACTTGATCATGGATGCCTCTTGAGAATCATTACTGATGTTTAGGCCAAGAGATTCAAGTTCATACAGGTGTTTGATGTCCTTTTTGTAGTCGCCTCTCGGCGATGTCACGAAGGGCGTCGCGACTATGAGTGAGCTGCAAGTTGAACTTGCGTCATTCGTCAGATGAGCTTCACTAGTTCCGGATATCGTGTATCCAAACACTGTAGGTGTTAGGATGAGTCCAGATGGAAGATGCAGGATGGGAGCACTGTGATCGATGATGGTGCTCAGTAGGTCCTGTCCGATGAGCAAGTCTGGAGAAACATCGGAACACTTCAGATCAGCTTGAGCGAGTGTGACTCTTCTGTCTTTGATGAAGCGCTTGTCAGCTTCAGACAGTTGTGCAGTGCTCGTTTTTGCGGTCAGTCTTTCCTTGGTATAAACCGACAAACGCTGCAGCTTCTTTGTTCCATGTAACCCTTTGAGGGTGATGGGTACTTCTTTTGAAGTGAATGTCTCTCTCAGTTCACCCATTCCAGTAGTTGTGAATGAAGTGGAACTGATGATTGGCAGCTTCAATGTGTTGCTGACATGCGACTTGATGAAGCTTCTTTGGGCTCCTGAGTCAAGGAGCATTGTTACTGGCTCGTACTCCTGCTCGGCTTCATTGAAGATCATTGCTGAAGCGATCTGGAGGACGTATTGGTTGAATGTCTGAGCCCTTGAGTCAATAGACAGATCCATTGCAGGAGAAGTGGAGTTCTGGTGGGTTTGAACCGGGTTTGTCTCCCTTCCAAGTCTCGAGTGAGGTTGCTTCCGTCGATTTGGTGACGTCTGATTGGTTGGCCTCGAAGAGAATTGTTGATTGTCTCTCATAGGTGGTTGCCAGGGTCGTGGTCTTGGCACGTGTATTGTCTCAGGTTCGTTTCTTCTTGATGAACAAAGTGCCGAGTGATGAGCATCATTGCATTTTGGACAGGGTCCAAAANGCGATTTGATGACGTCTGATTGGTTGGCCTCGAAGAGAATTGTTGATTGTCTCTCATAGCTGGTTGCCAGGGTCGTGGTTTTGGCACGTGTATTGTCTCAGGTTCGTTTCTTCTTGATGAGCAAAGTGCCGAGTGATGAGCATCATTGCATTTTGGACAGGGTCCAAAATTTTTGCAGTCTCGAGAGTTATGGCTTTTGTCGAAGCATTTCCAACATGCCTTTTGCCTTCGAGCCTCTGCACGACGAGATTCTGGAGTGGTGAATCTCGTACAGTACTGTGGTGGGTGTGTCTCCCCACATAAGCATGTGCGCTTAAAACGTTTTTCCTTAAAACGTTTCTCAGTCCTTGTGCTTTGCCTCTCAGTGGTATTTCTGGCTTGTCCCACGTCGAAGAGGGTTTTGGTAGTGAGTGAGGTAGTCTCTTGCAGGGTAATGATGTCATCAATTGCCGTGATATTGTCGTTCACATCGAATGAGTTTCCAGCTTCGTTCTCTTTTTGGATGACTGTCCTGCAGACGAATTCTGGGAACTTTGACAGGATAAGGCGTCGCCACATACGATCGGCGTTCATCGGAATTCCTGTTTGTTCCAGATGGCTCATACGAGAGTTGATTGCCTCAAAGGTTTCCCTGCAGCTATGTGGTTCTCCTTTGGCTCTTGGCAATCGTTCAATCTCGTTTATGAGGATGTCGGCCATGCTTGCCGATTTGTCGAAGTGCTTCTTGAGAGTATTTACAGCTGTTTGATATTTCTCCCCTATGACAGGGAGGCACTGGATTGCTGCAGCTGCTTTGCCTCTCAAGGCTTGCTTCAAGAAGAGGAACTTTTCTGTGTCCGTAAGCTCCCTATCGTTGTGGATTAAGGACTCGAATACGGACCAGAATGCGTTGAATTCTCGGAAGTTCCCTGAGAATGGCGGAACTTCTAGAAGCGGACGGCGGATTTGAATGTTTCGTTCGGTCCGTTCCGGTTGCGTTGAGCTACCGCTTGTCCAATCTGGATTGTCGTTGCTAGAAGTGGACGCTCTTCCGACTGGTAGAGATGCAGTGATGAGTTCGCTTTGTTGCGTCAATTCCTCTTTTCTGAACTCGATTTGGTTCAGCCATAGCATTGTTGTGAAGTCGAGACTGTTTGAGTCTACTTCCAAATGCTTATTCAGCTCGCTCATCAGCTTTTCTCGCTCCTTCTGTTCAAGGCGAGTATTGATACTGTTGATGGCGGCTGTGACTTGAGCGTCGAGATGTTCTTTGGCGTTCCTGATCCTTCTTTGCAAGTGATTTAGAGACACCATTTTGTCTCTTATGTAGCTCTGGCATTCCCTTTTTTCGGTAGGAAATGCAAATGGTTGTTCAAGCTGTTCCATTTCAGCTTGATTTGTTTTGAGAAATGCACAAGCGCTCGTGATTTTTGTCTTGAACACTTGGATTTCAGTCATCTTCGGATCGTCTGTAGATTTCCTCTTTGATTTGATGAGGTTATTCGCTCTTGATCCAGAAGGTAGTATGTTTCCTGCCACGCGGGACTTTTTGTGTCTCGTTCCTTTTCTTGAGAAAGGAAGAGAAAGACTCCTCAGGGAGGAATCACAGAAAAAAGTTCTTTGCTTGGTTGCAAGGAACTTAGACTCCTTTGAATTCTCTGTAAAGAGAACTCACGGCAAAGGAGTAAAAGTTGCGCTCTCGAGGTTCCTCAGGGAGGACTCGTAAGATTGAGCAAACTTTTTTGCTTTAGGGTTCCTCAGGGAGGAATCGCAAAAAGCTCAAAAGCTAATGAAGTTCTTGCTGAAAGGCGAAGAACTTACACTCCTTCGAATTCTCTGCGAGGAGAACTCAAGAACAGGAGTGATAAAGTTGCGTTCTCGAGGTTCCTCAGGGAGGACTCGTGAATTAGAACGAACTTTTCGCCTTAGAGTTCCTCAGGGAGGAATCGCAAAAGGCTGTTGAAGTTCTTGCTGTAAAGCAAGGAACTTACACTCCTTCGAATTCTCTGTGAAGAGAACTCAAGAAGGGAGTGAGAAAGTTGCGTTCTCGAAGTTCCTCAGGGAGGANTTAGGGTTCCTCAGGGAGGAATCGCAAAAAGCTGATGAAGTCCTTGCTGAAAGGCGAAGAACTTACACTCCTTCAAATTCTCTGCGAGGAGAACTCAAGAACAGGAGTGATAAAGTTGCGTTCTCGAAGTTCCTCAGGGAGGAACTCGTCGGTAAGAACGAACTTCTTTCCTTAGGGTTCCTCAGGGAGGAATCGCAAAAGGTTATTGGTGTTCTTGCTGGGAAGCAAAGAACTTATGCTCCTTCGAATTCTCTGTGAAGAGAACTCAAGAAGGAAGCAGAGCCGGTTCTCGCGGTTCCTCAGGGAGGATTCGCAAGCGAGAACGACTTGTGTGCCTTGTATTCCTCAGGCAGGAATAGCAAAGGCAGTTGAAGGACTTTCCTTGGGGTGGAAAGAACTTCGAGCTCTACCGGTTTCTCAAGGGAGAGAAAGCACGGAGCAGAGCAACCTCTGTTCTTGCGGTTCCTCAGGGAGGACTCGCGCACAAGAACNGAACGAACTTCTTTCCTTAGGGTTCCTCAGGGAGGAATCGCAAAAGGTTATTGGTGCTCCTGCTGGGAAGCAAGGAACTTGTGCTCCTTCGAATTCTCTGTGAAGAGAACTCAAGAAGGAAGCAGAGCCGGTTCTCGCGGTTCCTCAGGGAGGATTCGCAAGCGAGAACGACTT
>JARK01001353.1:259368-320599 GCA_000688135.1 Ancylostoma ceylanicum | reverse complement strand
CCCCCCTCCGTCCCCCACACCCCGGTCGACGGTGACGTTCACTCAGCCAACCGCCATTTTTCTCCCCAACCTTCACTTTCACGGACCCGTTCTCACAACTATTCCACCTATGTTGGAGATCAGAAATTACATCAACCATAAATATAAAACTAAAGGAGTGGAGGGGACACAGGAAAGCATTAAAGGTAGCAGATAAGTGACAGACTCGGAGGAGATTTGCTTTCTTATTTAGCCACAACGTCACAGGGCCCTCTTCCATACAACGAAGAGGAAACCTGGGACACGCAGCTAAGAAAACGGAAGCGAGTGAATCGGATGAATCTTAGCTATTGGGAAGGGTTAGTTGCATGCTTGAAAAGATGTCGGATGCGCTGATACTTACCTTCAATAAGTGAAAGAAAATGCGGTGATGTACACAGGTGAGGCATGGAAGTAGTACTTGAACAAAGGAAATCCTCCTGTATCTATATTTATTTATATAAAATGCAACAACACTTGGGTATTTCCAAATTTTCACAGAATCTATGAAGGCTATGAATTTTACGAGAATCATACGATCATAGGATTGTGTAATATACTCTTTAGTAAATAAGAAAACTATTAGGAGAAATACGTACTTATCATACGACTGGAAACCAGTAGGTTGCCATGAATCCAGATCAAATCTAAGACGCCTTCTTTTTGGATTGTGAATAAATTGCATTTTTGAACTCATTTTTGCACACGAATGATCCTGACATAGTCTGCATTCCCGAGACTTGGTTGAATTCTAAGATATCTAACAGTGAGCTGATATGCGGTTTACCCTATGCGGTGTACAGAAGTGATCGCCGTGGTCGCCAACGAGGAGGTGTGTGAATACTTCTCAAGAATTCTATCCCGTCGAAACTTGTGCAACATCATAGTCTGAGTGTTGCCGATATTGTGTGCACGGATATTTCATCATGCAACTCTGATGTTCGTATAGTTCTCGTGTATCGCCCTCCATCATCCACAAAAGAACAGGATTCGCTTTTGATCGATTCTATATATGACCTTTGTTCCGCCCCCAGTCACACAATTCTCCTCGGCGATTTCAATGTTGATGTGAGCAATTCAGAAAATTCTGTTGCAAGGCGCTTTATAGAATTATTCTAGAACTGCAAGCTTTCTTTAAGCAGCAGCATGCCAACACGGGGAAATGCGTTCTATCATATGTTATCACATAGTTCTATCATATTCCCAAATTGTTACTGGTTTCAACAGTCTGGCTCCATTTGCGAATTCAGATCATAACATCATTGAGTTCAAGATGAGTTTTGCTAAAGAGGATTGTCCATTTATACCTTCCCCGAGTTTTGCCAAGGTTAACTATAAATTGCTAGATCAATGCTTTTAGAATGTGGACTGGTCGAAAGTTTTCGAGAATTACACTTCTGCTAACGATATGTACTGTCGCTTTTGTTCAGTAGTTTACAAAATCTTAGCCATTTTTGTCCCTTTCAAGTTCCATGATAATATCACTCCGCACTATTCAGAACATCTTCGTAACCTTTATTCCCAGAAACAAAAATTGTGGTATCTTTTCGAATCGCCCACTACAGGACCACTGTACAGGAAAGTTTGTACTGACATCGACTACCATGTACGGTGTTTCATAGCAAACCAAGAACAGCGCCTGGCTAAGGTTGGCTATAAGGCTCTATGCAGATATCTTGGCAGAAGTTTCAGAGACCAACAAAAACTGCCGGTACTAAGAGATGAGTGTGGCAACTTGTTTCAAACTGCCACGAAAGCTGAAGCTCTTGGTTGTTTTTTCGCTGGCGTTTTTATGAACCACACAGATGATGTTGGAGCAAATTTTCCGTTTACTTCCTTCTGCTTCGGAACCATTCCTGAGCTGTATGTTCATCCTGGCAGAGTTATGAGTGTAATGCGAAAACTGAAGCCTTCAACATCGACTACATTTGATGGAATACCACAGATAGTTTTCAGAAACTGTGCTTCCTCCCTCTGTCAACCACTCACGCATATTTTCAATGTATCGCTGTCGTTAGGAGAGGTTCCGAGCATCTGCAAGGAAGCCATCATCGCAGCCATTCCCAAGGAAGAGTCCAGTTCACTTGTTTCTCACTCTTCTCCAATTACAGACCAATTAGTATCTGCCCCGTTTCAAGCAGAAATCTTGAAAAAATAATTCGTGACGAGGTCGTGAACGACCGCATCACCGTCGTGGAGTATCGCAGCGGGGCGACCGTGGAGGACGCGGACGGGTGCGCCGCTGTCGCGGAGCCATCCGAAAACGTAAAGCGGTGCGAATGAGTTGCAGGGGTGTTATACTGCTATCGCTCGTTGACTGGTGTTATCAACCGCTGGCTGTGAGACTGCCAATGGAAGCCTGTCTAATTCTCTTGTCCTCATCATTGGAGACTGTATTCGTCATTCAGCCATTAACACATTCGCGACAATGTGCTCAACCGGTTGACACGCATGGTGCGACGCGTGGGACCGCGTGCTCAACCGGGTGAGCACGCCCTTTTCACAGTTGTATTTTTCTGCAATCATGATTAGCAAATTCCTATATAGTGGTATACTAACAAATATTCAAGCATTCTATACGCGCAATGGGCAGAACACACATCCTCTCGTACCTCTTTAATGCGTGGTTGAAACAACTAAAAGAACAATACACATGAAGCTTACTCACTTACTACCTCTTATGCAGGTGCACCTCCTGAATTAGTTTCAAGCTCGTGCATATCTGCGTTTGGTTTGTCTCAGATTCCTGCATTTCTGGAGTGCTATGCAGCAGAGGAAAAACTCCTCCCACGTGGTACCACGTGCTCAAGTGGTTGAGCACAGGCCCTTACTTACTTACATATCCCTTAGCTGGTGTAGAGAGGAGCGGTTCGACCTCTCAACACTGCTGTAGGTGCCACTGGAGTACGAATTGCCTGAATGACACTCTTCCATTCTTGACGATTTACAGCTATAGTTTTAGCTTCAACGATACTGCACCGTAGCGTCTTCAGATCTGCCTCAACTTGCTTGATCCAGGCTTTCTTTGGTGCCGCTCGCTGCAATTTCCACTGCGTAGGTCGTTTCCTTCACAAAAGACTGCGTGGTAGTCGGGTGGTGTCCATTCTGCAGACATGTCGAAACCAACGTAGTCTTCGTATTCGGATTTGCTCTTCCACTGTCGGTTGGCGTCCGCAACTGTTACGAATATGTTCATTTCGAACACGGCTAAGAATGGCTATTCCAAGGATCCTAAGTAGGCTCCGCATTTGGAAAGTCTCAAGTTTGTTCAAGTCAAACTTCAGCAGGGTCCATGTTTGAGATCCGTAAAGGAAGATAGGCATCACTAGTGTTCGAAATAGGAGCATTTTTGTCGTGAGCGAGATGCCGTTTTTCTTACACACACACCATTTTAGCGAAGCAAACGTTGTAGAGGCCTTTTCAATTCTGCTGTTACTTCTGCTGTCGCCGCGACCTTCTTCTTCTCTAAGAGAGATACAAGTTACCTGAACTCTTGGACCTGCTCAAGCTGGACTTCTTTGAGGTAGACTTTGGCTTCAGAACCATCCGTTGTCATAACCTTCGTACTGTCTCCATTTATTCTTAGTCCGTATGACTCCGCGATTTTCGCAATCGGGGAAATAATATCCGTTGTCTCAGCATCCGTTTCCGCGAAGGTCGGGCTGTCGTCCGCGAACCTTAGGTCAGTGAGGAATTGGTTATTGCCATACTGGATTCCGCTTCTGCCTTCGAAAACTTTTCTCGTGATCGCGTCTACTACAGTGTTGAAGAGTTGCGGAGAAATGACGTCTCCTTGGCGAACTCTCGTTTTGATGGGAAACTCCTCAGACAGTTCATGCTTGATCCGTACGCTGCTGCTTGACCCATTGTATGTTGCTTGGAGGAGCCTCACTATCTTTCACGGTACGTGCTCGACTTCCAACGACTTCCACAAGGCTGGCCAATGTACGCAATTGCACGCAGAATTGAAGTTGATGAAAGCAATAACGGTTCGTTTCCCGCATCTGATCCTCTCTTCCATCAGTTGACGAGCGACGAAGATCTGATCGCTACAGCCTCGACCCGGACAAAATCCGGCCTGCTCTTCACGGCTGGTCTGTTCTCGATGTTCTTGAAGTCTTGCCTCAATGATCTTCATAAAGACTTTGCCAACGATCGATAACACGCTAATTCCGCGTTAGTTGTTGCATTCCCTGCTGCCTCCCTTCTTATGGATTGGTACCACAAGCGCGCGCTTCCATGTAGCGGGAATGACCTCCGACTGCCAGACGAGGGATATTAGGCTGTGAAGTCGCCTCAGTAAAACCTCTCTACCAGCTTTCATTGCTTCCGCAGTGATATTATCTACTCCAGGCGTTTTACCGTTCGTGAGCGACCGTACTGCTTCCCTTATTTCATCAATGTGGGCTCGCCGTCAAGAAATGCATTTCGCGGCGTTTGGATGCTCAGTGGTTCCGGGGGTGGACCTTGTGGTGACTCATGATTGTAGAGCTTGCTGAAGAATTCCTTTCAGCGCTTGAGGGGTTCCGCTGCCGATCGTACAAAAGTACCATCCGCTCCTGATATTGCCATCTGTTGTCCTCGCTTTTCCACTTAGTCGCCTAATAGTGCGGTAAAGCATACGATAGTCGTTTCTGTCTGCTGCTTCTTCAAGTTCGTCGGCCACTCGGTTCCAGTATGCCTCCCTCTCCATTTTCATTCGTCGACAGAGTTCCTTGTTGAGCTTGAGCTGTCTGTAGCGATTGAAGTCGATGAGGTTTGCCTGTTTTCTTTCATCCACAAGTTGCAAATATTCATTCGCGATCCAAGGTTGTGTCCGACGGCGGATGACGGGGCACAATGATTTTGCACATTATAGCACGACGTCCGACATCTGTTTCTCCTCTCCGTCTCTCTTTGTACCCATACCGAGCATGGCAAATCTATTCGATAAGGCGATTTGAAATAGTTGCTGAGATGGAGGAGTCATGAGCGAAGACCAGTCGAGCTTGGGCATAGGATGTGATTTGCTAGTTGTTCTCTTTAATCGAAGCTGTTGGACAGCCCTAAGCAGGTACAATACCTTCGGCAATCTTTGGAAAGAAGACGAAAAAGACGCAAAGGCGCGTCTTTTGCGTCTTTTTGCTATGACTCAGTTCGCAGGGATATTGGCATACATTTATATATTTTTGGAATCAGCGCCTCGAGATCTATAAGAAGGCGTTGTGCACGTTTTTGAACACGTGCAAGCTTACACCCTTAGGTCATTAACGCTCTGAACTTCATTGAAAACGAAAAAAGACGCTGCAAAACACCATTATTGTGCGAATTCCTATAAAATGTTGTCATAGAGGTCTGTCTACCGTGATAGAACAAGGTCCTATCACTTTTGCTTCATTTGAAATTTTCATGTTTTTGCTAAATCAGCGCCTTATAACCACAAAGCGGCTGAGGCTACAGGGCTCTTGCTCTCTAACATTAGAGTAAAGATGTGCACTGCTACACGTGAGAACAAGATGTGCACTGCTACACGTGAGAACACACAGGTAAAAGACTTGAAAAGCGGCTGCATGAGCTGGCAACCACATATTTCGCCTTAGCAAGACATTATCCCTCTAATACCTAGGAAAAGGCAGTTTTGAGTTCATGCCATTTTCGGCTCTTTTTACTGCCTGTCATCAGCGCTACGGCTGCCACTCGGCAACGTTCGAGAAGACATATACATAGAGCCCCCGGGAAGCAAATTGGTGCGGAGAGACCAACGCCAAGGGGTAGCGCGAGGCCGAGGTGACTGTCGTGGTTGGATCCGGTCGTCCGGGAGCTGCGAGTCCCGCCACGAAAATTCAAAAACCGTGCCACCCATTTTGTAAACAGCCTTTCAATGCTAGAGCGATGCGGTTTTCACTCTCGGATTCAGGATCGAATCCTCTATCAAAATATCCAGCTGCAGCCATCCAGGGGGTGGCGGGTCCCGCCACGAAAATTCAAAAACTGTTCCCTCCACTTGGTAAAACGCTTTTCAGTGAAGAGATGGAGTGACCATATTTCAGCTATTGGATTCAGCATCAAATTCTTAATCGAAATCTCTGGTTTACACCAGTACCCATGGTCCTCAATAATGGCGCATAGGTTGCCCCGGATGCGGTAGCCCGACTAAGAAGCATTGATCCATTCTCCATTGGTTTCACACCTAGTTTTACGGCCCCTCGGCGGGGGGCCAACCTTCCTCCTTTCTCAGTCAGGCTTGGGACTGACCATGGCGGAATTGAGCACGGGTCCTGCTTGTGTAAACGCGTGTGTGTCCCACGTGACACACCATGCCAGAAACGTAAGATAGTGAATGTGTTAAATCCGGTGACGAAACCACTATCGCTTGCATATAGGAAGGAGGATGCGGATCCCAAAACGAGCGTGCCTGGGTCCCTAAGAATTGGCCAGCCGCCTCACAGTCTGCGCTTCAGGGCTACCATTGTCTATGAGTGCCGCCGCGTTAGGAGCCGCCTACGTCTGGTGTTTTCGGGCTTACGACACTTCATTAAAGAGATGCCCAGATTTTTCTTCATGAGATTAACGATAGAACCTTCTGGTGCACCATTTTCTTTGGTGTATCGAATAAATAAATGAAAAAATATTTGAGTAAATAAATAGATATCAGTGTTGTTGACTGAATAGCACTTTAAAGATTACTGCAGGCAGCAAATCTTAGCGGAGAAAGTGCTCAATTTAACTTTGCAGGTATAACCTTGAGAGCCAGCCGAACGACGCCACTATTTATTTACAGCGGCAACCGGCTGGTAAATATATGAAGTTTACATGCATATAAGCTATTCTTGCCTGTACCTACGCAACTGTGTGACTTCTACGGTTGCTCCAAGCGGTGGAGTTGGGGAGGGCGCCTTACCTACCCTTTGACTATCCCTCTCATCGGATATTCACCGGTTATGTCAATCCTAACGAATGAATGAACTTCTACGCTTTATTGTAGTGACATAGTCGATCATATATTGTCTTTTGTAAACACGGGAACAGCTGTACACAGATAGTTGGCCTTGGGTTTACATCTCGCTGAAGAATGTGCGCTGTTGACCCCTCTGTTTAATCAGATAACATATCCTTTACACTTTTCCAGAAGTAGTTCTCACGTCTTTCGTACTGCCAGTGATTCACGGGATGGAGAGGATACGTCGAGTAAGAGCGATAGCAAGTATAAGAGCAGAATGAAAAGGATTATTTTATTTTTCAACAGTCTTTATTCCCAGTTTTTTCATTCGAAATCACTCTGAGTTAGAAGAAAAGCTATTCAATCTTAGTTCTTATTAGCTACTTATAGGGAATGAATTTAAAAGAAATATTTTTTCTTAGCCAATGATTGCGGAGCCCACATTGCAGATTTTCGTTCCCCGTCCAAGTGCGAACATTTCTCCAGTGAGTTCAATACAAATAGAAGATAGTCTCTTTCTATTGAGTACATATTAATTAGGATTAGGCAGATTCGAAACCGAAGGCTTAGCAACTTATTGTAGGTATTCAAATTTTTCCTATCTTCTCCTCCTCTCTCTCTAAAAAAGGAGACAAAGAACACAACGGCTGAGATGTGTTTTATATGCAATACTGACCAAATAGAAATCAACTTTTGAATTCCGCTCACAACTTCTCACTAGGTAAAGCCTAAAGTTCCTTATTTCGGCAAGCAATGCAGCTACTCACTGGAGATGGATACAGTTACTGTAATATCCTAATCATGGACTCGCTGATTTTTAATGAAAAATTTTTTTCACTCGAAAAGGCCAAAATCCCTGATTTTGGACTACTCTCATTCGAGTGCTGTGCGACATCCGTGGTGAAAAATGCACCAGGATAGAACCTTCTCCAGCAAATGGCTTTGTACCTATCAGTGCGTAAGGATGGAATCCCGACATCTTGGGAGCTCACTTGGAAACAGCTTGTTTTTAAGTTTTTAAGTTTTTAAGCTTGTTCAGCAGTTTCAGTAGTTCGGGACCGCACCCACGACCCTGCTTTGATCTTATCATTCTTAACATCCCTACTTCAGTTAAAGCAGAATGTGCTTGACTTTGTTCTGGACTAGGGGATATCTACCGTTCCTGATGTCCCAGCTGAACATGCCATTACCAATGATTCACTTCACGGGATTCAATCCTTGTATTCTTATTTGGAAGATGTTGGCCTTTTTAACCATGCGCCATGTTTACTATTAAGGTGGTAAAAAAGGAATGCCAGCTGAACTTCTGAGGTCTTCATCAACGTGTTGCCAGATATTTTTAGTCGAACTTCCAACACCATTCGAAAACGCAAATTATGGAGAATTTTTTCACATGTAGTCTGTTCAACATTCCGTCATTATCTACTTTTTTAGAGGAATTTTTAAGAGTCCGACCAAAATTTTAGGATTTCCGTCACCGTATCTTATGTCGTTAAAGAGCGCAAAACTGCAGCGGAGCACTGCCAGGGGTCACCCGAAGAATCAAAAGAATTTTTGCCGTATTACCTGGCTGGATCCATGCAGAAAGAGATTGCTCCAAAATGGCGTCGAACTCAGGTAACTGAACCGAAATCTAGGCTGGAAATCGATTCATCGGCTGCCCTGTTCTTCATATCCCGAATGAGGAGTCGAGATTGTGCCGCCTTATAGCCCATGCATAGCTCTATCAGACAAATACTTATCGGCGTCGCTAAGGCGTTGCATGGAAGAGAAAAGTTCCAAAAACTGCGACGGAACAAAATTTGGATGAGCCGCTACATATTTCAGGTCACGGCGCTGCAATATCCTGCAGGAGAGCGATCAATCTCTGTGTGGAAGATGTCGAAGGTTAAGCGATACTAATTCCATATAGAACTTGGACTGAGGTGTTGCAGCTTCGTTTAAAAAATTGTTCCATGCAAAAACGCGCATTCTTTTTTCATACCCTAATGGAATACCATATAAAACGAGGACACCCATTAAGCCTCGAATGAGGTAACATACGGGGTACAGAGATATTATATCTTTAGAGGAATCATTAGGGGAATCAGTTGCGTTTTCTACTAAAGGGAGTGAACTGAAAACGGAATTGACTGCGTAGCTCAAATACAGAGCGGCGAAAACCATAATTTTTGGGTTAGGAACCCATCTTTAAAGGCAGCACCCACGGAAATCCTTCCGTTGGAGGCTACCCCGAATTTCGGGGTTTTCCGGGACGCCAAACTCATAGGCAGGGATGAAACTGCGTGAAAAACGCAAGAAACGCAAGAAATGGAGGCGCTCTTTCCCGCTTGTCGAAGGCTCGGACGAGTGCTCCGCTGTAAGGTGTGCACGCGTCCCGCCACGAAACCCTGCGAATGGTGCGAATTGCACGCATCCACTGCGGCAGACCACCCACTGCGATAGCGTTAACCGGCGCGTCGTGCCGTGGAAAACCCGGCGTGGCCGCGACAGCGATACTTGTTTCTCTGCAGGTAGGTCATCATTCCTTGTGTTTTTTTCACATTTGTGATGTGCTCACTCTCTATTTTACGAATTGCACCTCAGCTCCGAGTCGAGGATTTCGGCTGGTGCTGCCTTTAACGTAGAGAACGGAGGTCCAGAACCTAAGTGACTACTGTTGTTTACTATGAGCCCTCGTAATCCGGTGTAATCGGAAAACTTTACAAGCAATTGTCTACGCTAACATTCTAAAGACATTCTTCTCCACGATGTACAGCAATGCCCTTATGAAGTTTTGCTTCTCTTCAAAAATACAAATGCAAAGCTTGGATTCCGTGATGTGCACCACCTTCGGCGTTATGTCCGGCTAGGATATTTGTAACAGCTAGACCGTAACAGAGTCGAACACCTCCTGCTCGAGCAAAGGTATCCATGAGAACGAAACTTAAAACAAGGTTGTAGGGGTGATCTAAAACGGTTGAAGCTATAGAGTAAAGGCAATTTCAAGACGTTTCCGACAAGCTTCAAGGATGTCACGATTCCGTCCCTACAGGTTGACATCCTGTAAGATATAAATTCGTTTGGTGGGAAAAGTTTTGGTGAAAATATCACCACTGTATGACAAAAATTACTTGTATGTGAGTAGTTCGAAGTCAAGGGTTTTCATCATTTCGAATGAGAACTTTCTTCTATGAAAATTAGCAAGTGCAACAGATATGTTGTGGTGTAAAACTATGGATGCGCTCTGTTCTCTACTGCTTCAATGGAGAAGTTAGCGAGCACCTGTTTTGGGATGTTTGGCAGAGTCTTAAAGAGCAATTCATGGCGCATCTGCGTACTATTCGTCAAACATTCTCCAATGTCCAATTTTTAAGGAAGTTCAGATTATGATTGACTACTGCGGCTCTGAACACGGAACACCAGCACCAGAATTGCAGAGCACTTCATGTTAGACATTTAGAGATGGTTTGGTTTGCTGTTAGGACATATTTGTGTAAAAATTGACGAATTGAAAATCCCCGAAACCTGGGTAACTGAACTGAAATTTCGAATGTTGATCGGTCCTTCAATCGACCTCATCTCACAAGCTAAGCTCACAAGGGATGTCGTCCGTACGGTTGCCATGGGGCCTTAACTTGGCAATATCAGGCGGCCACTTTCCTTGGTCGAAGAAGCTTTCCATGGAACAGAAGAAGTCCAGAAACTACGCCGAGATCAGAATTTTGGTAAGCTGCTGATCTGCCTCATGGCGCAACAGATTCGTATAAAGAGGCACTTGCTCTTTACCCGAAAGATGGCGAAGGTTGTTCGATGCTAGCAGTGATATCATTCGGACTGAGGTGTTGTGTTATCGTTTTTTGTTTGACCCACAAACGCGCATTATTGGTTTTAGACCCTGATATTAGTGAGTCTATCAGCCCTACTGAGTGGCTAGATGTGCGCTTCTCGATCACGGCGAAAGAGAAAATGAAGCAGGTGTCGAAAGTGCTTTTTTGTCTTACTTCTACGGTACTTCTTATTTTAACAGCTGGAATTTGTATGAAGTTAAGTTCACCGGGTAAGTTATGAAAATGTGCTTGTAGAGGAAGAAAAGCGCTGTTCAGTGGCCATAAACACTCAGCTGACCACCATAAAAGTACACAAAGTGTAAACAACGCGGAAACCCAACAACGGAAACCCTAATATATGTATGCTTACTGCTTCTTTCAATGCACGAAACAATTCGATGTCAGAAGCCAGATAAATAACAACATTTTTGGCAGTGTTCAGAGAGTTTCTTGGATATCCACACCTGCGCTAATCATGGTGATCCCCTTAGAAAATATCAGATACGTAACAATGCGTTGGAGTGTGATCGAAGAGAGCTATCTGAAAAGGAAGCGCTGCTTTATGAACCTGACTTATCAGACTTTCCATTGTAGATACTCCCATTTCAAATTAGGAGGGTGTTCTTTTAACCAAGAGTCCAAGTGTAGAAGCCACTAACGTAGTGAGGTAAGCCGACATACGAATGCAAAAATCGTAGTTTCGTACATCAGTGAGGAAATTTATAGCAATACAGATGCGCTGACGTGTGATTAGCGTCTTTTTCCATACAACTCCATCAAGTTTTTCTGTTTTCCGTTTTGTCAGAAGGACCCTTTTATTTTACATGCCAGANATACGAATGCAAAAATCGTAGTTTCGTACATCAGTGAGGAAATTTATAGCAATACAGATGCGCTGACGTGTGATTAGCGTCTTTTTCCATACAACTCCATCAAGTTTTTCTGTTTTCCGTTTTGTCAGAAGGACCCTTTTATTTTACCTGCCGCTGGAAAACGCAGTGAAGCAACAGCTGTCACTGCGCTACCATTCATCAGAAAAGCAGCCGTCACACATCGGTTCTCCTTTCCTTTGAGAACTCTTTTTGGCAGACCTTCACTTTTTTGTTCGTTGTTGCATGGCGTAGGTGTGTGTTCCGTTTGTGTACTCAGAGATTCCACTATCAGTCGTATTTCTGTCTCTGCTGGCGAAGTTTTACGATCTCACAATTAATTACTTCATGTGGTTATTCTATGAATAATGGTTGATTTTGTTGAACAAAATGTTGGGATAGCCTCCAAGAAATGCTCATTTCTTACAATCATTGTTATAAATTATTATATAAATAAAAAATTATATAAATTACTCTACCTCACTTTTTGAAGTAATTCATGTTATCGAGGCGATAATGCAGAGACACCAGCTTGTTCTCTAAATTGCTGCTGGATATTGTTCCTTGAATTAAGCTGAAGGACATCCATGCCGAAGAGGCTACTGTGTTCAACCTGTATGTAACGTTATCATTACCATGTATAAAAGTATTCTTCCCTAACGGTGTATTAGCTTTTTTTTTAAATGTGTAGTTCGCTTTAACCTATTCGTCTCGGCGTTCCTAAAAATCGACGAACTTTTCGTTGCCTTTAATAGAGCACTGACCGGATAAAAATCGAATAAGTTCGATTAATTTTTAATTTTAATTGATCGGGCAAATAATTCGAAAATCCACCCGAAAAATCGTATATTCTGAAAACACGAAGCTTCAAAGCACTCATTTCTTACTCTTGGCTTTCACAGATGGCTCTCCTTCCACTTACTCTGGATCGAACATTCGAATATCTCCTTCCAGTCACTCGGGATCGAATATTCGAATATCGAATGCATCTCATACATCATTCAACCATTACACTAGTCACAAATCTTGGTATTTCTACAGCTTATTTTTTCTTATCTTGTGAAGCACCTCGAGCGCATTTTAATACAGGAGCAATTGAATAAAATCGTCCGATATGGAATCTGCTCAAAAAGCGTCGAAGTAACTGGTTTTTCGTGTGGGCGTTTGGTGGTGTGGTCCCGGTCCTGCTCCATGTTGTTTTTGTACCGCAAGCATTATTATTGTGCCTCCCAAACAACCCAGCCCCATCCACAGGACTACCACTCAATCATCCTCTAGGATGATCACTCTTTCCGCTGAGAGCTGTTCACACTATAACTACGTATAGATGTCATTCACGCGCACGTGATCATCTCTGGTTGCTCACGATGAAATCAGCTGTTACAATGTGGAGTGCGTTTTGAGGATGTGTCGATAGTGAGTCAGAGGCAAATTTGCTTTGCACTGCACTTGACCCTGCCCTGGCGCACTGGACGTCGTTTTTCGGATGATCTGGCTACCCGTTTGTTCAACATTGTCATTGTATCCGTTTTCTTTTCGTGGATCTCATGAAATCGAACACACATTCTTCCTGAATTTTATGCGACAGCGCAATGGTATTCTGAGCAAATACGCGCACAGGTAACGGATTTGCACTAACAACATTTGTTTTCCAGATGAAATAAAATGTCAATATGTACGTGTGCACGAACACCCACTGAGTGAGTCGGAGAAAACTCTGTGGTAATCGATTGTTTGACTGCGATAGTAACACGCTGATAACGCGATAACTAGCTCTTCCTGAGTAGTCACTGTGCCTCGTCTGTCGCCTCTTAACGCTCGTCCTGATTTTTGAATCCAAGCTGTTTTTGCTGATCCGGAAGATGCACTCGTCTTTCTCATTTTCCGCCTAGATGCGAATTCTGGGTCTTTTATTTAAATTCCTAAGGGCATGACGACATTACTAGCGAGCTCCTTATCAGCACTTTTCATTTCTTTCGTTCACAGAGCTTTCCTGAGTCACTCGCCTTCTCAGGAAATTGCTCTCACTGGGCTACACTGTAGTTCCTACAAATTTATCATTTTATTCGTGAAATTATGGCACCGCCGTCCAGTTTTGGTTATCTATCCTCATTTTCCACCTTGATTCTTCTCACCCTCTTTGCTCAGCAGAAGGCGCGATAGCGTACGATATGCCTTCTTATAGTGTATGCGTATAACAAAGAGATGCGCCTAAGCCCCTTTGCAAACAAATTCCGGAGATGTCTGAGATCATTTCTGCTGCAACTCTTCCTTTTATCTGAGCAGAATTGAGCACTGGAAATCAAAAAGCAACATCTCTGTTGAGCTCTGGGAGTGTCCTACGAGATTTGTCTCGCTTCGCCGTACTTTGTTCTTATGCCTTTTTTATTCAGCTTTTTTATAATAGTGTATTGCTTCCTTGCCTCTGCGAACGTTCCTGCATTTTATTAGAAGCTTGTAGAGATCGCAAGAATAGCTCATGCACAACTCATACAAATTCCTACACCAACTCCTCAGCCATTCATGCAGTTCCATCTTTGGAGGGTTTCGCCATCAAACACTCACTGAAAGGTGCATGTCAGGTGTACCGGCGCTCGTCTTTATTTTCGGACCCACCTGGGCAAGGATTCATGAAAGCAAAAGCAAGTAAAATCAGGTTAGCAACCAATTTTCGCTGTAGTCTATGGGAGAACCAATCACGCTAGCCGTCGTTGGTCTGCATGGTTAGCGTTTCACGAATCCCATCCATGGCGGTTAGCGTACTCTGGCAGGAGAGTAGGGCGAGAGCTGGACAGGGAACGACGATCAAATAGCAAAACTCCAAACACTTCTTCAACGTTGATTACGGGGTGTTGCAGAATTTGCAACTCAACTCGAATTCTTACAACTCTATACAACTAGTAGGATAAATTATCTATGTAGCTCAAATTCGACAACGATGGAGCTCAATAAATGTTCGAGTCTCACTCAGCTCTATCCTCGTCGGATTCGAGTTTCATTGCCGTAACAATTCGAGCAGAGCTGCAAACTCAGCACCACCACAGGATCTATATTCATTAGGCGAGCCTGAAGTGTTCGTGCTTGGATAATAGTCGGCACACCACTTGAGCTCCTACTGAGTCTCTTCCGGCTTAATTCTTTTCCGACTCTCCTGTCATCATAGTACACCAACTGTCGGAGGAGTTGAAAAATGAGTGCAAAGTGGGAGCACCCCCAAAATCCGTAAGACAGAGAAGGATCGAGGGCAAAAAAAGCTCAGCTCTCCAAGCTGCTGGAATGTTTAAGAAGTCGTTATAGGTAGTTTGTCTCCTCATGTTGGGTGTCGAGATTCCGACGGAATCCGCAAGTTATTACCCTGCTATAAAACTAGAGGAAATCAAATGAGAAATTGAGATTGTACATCAAAATGGGGAACTATGCCGCACCCTCAACAAGCTTTGCTAAAGAATGAATCCTCCCTTCAATTGTCCGAGAATTTCGAAATTCTCCGCCAGATCCCGTAACTCACAAGGCTTCCTCTAAAACCTAAAATTCACTTTGACTTCCTCTGAAACTTAAAATACATCTTTGCGCTCAGCTGCTCGCGCATATTCGACGGATATGTAAATCTTGAGCACGATCCCTGAGTTGACACATTGCCTTCAAGGAGAAGTGAATGTGCTCTGCTCCGCTAAGTGCAACGGAAGCAATTGATAACGTAAGGTCACCTCGGTCAAGCTGTGTTTTATAGACGTGCAGGTCACCGGCATATCGCCACTACGGCTGTGTCTGCGTCAAATATAACATGGAGCTGTACCCTGAGTCTTTGACTAATCTTGTCGACGTTGCTTATTCTGCCGAACGATGCATGTAGTTGTACTTAAATAGAGCAAAGTGAGCTAAAAATGTGCTCGTTTCGGTCAGCATTTGTAATAACTAGATTGATTCGCCAATCGGAACAGTAATAGTAAGCAGTTGCAGTAAGTAATAGTAGAGTAGTAAGTAATAGTAGAGTTATAATATGATAATTGCTGGGATGAGCGGAAATATTGTGCAAGAGCGGAAGTCTGAAGTCGGAAGATGACAGAGGTGCAAAACGTGAGCGAACCGGAGATCCAGAAACAGCATATCTGATCTAAGATAACTCAGTTGCTATGTATTCTTCAAAAAAAGAGCGTTTACAACAAGGAATGTTGCCGTTCTGTTGAAAGCCTACAAGACCTACATTACGTACTCCCACTCTCGAGTGTGGAATTCCAGTCTTCAATTCTCTCAGCTCTAAGAACCCAAAAGGCTCAAAAGGATCCGGAGCACTCTTATCAGGAGACTTATGATTAATTCCATTGGATTCCTTAATGCTCAGTCTCGCTGTAGCAATGAAATAGAATTGAATATCGGCTCATCTACATTTTCATTCTGTATGTACAAAGGCCAATGATCTTCTCTTACTCCACAATGAAATGTGGGCTTGAATATCAAGACCTCTTCTTTCTTAGAGCGTCAAACGCTGATGGTGGAACCATTAAACCTTAGAAAAGTCCGAAAGGCTCTATTTCTTTGTTAATAATACTGTTCCCAATTATGACAAAATCCAGACAACCTGTTCAATTCCTTTACAACACATTCAAAAAGCTTCTTATACACAGCGTCAACCCTTGATGTCGTAAGTGTTGCTTCAGCATTTCTGAAATTGTTGTTTTGAAGTTTATAATTTGTTGCGTATTTGTTCTGTGGCTTTACATACTCTTTTTTTCATTTCCTTACCTTCTTTTTCAGATAAGTTTCATCTTTTCTAATAAATATGAAGAGAGTGACCCTTGTAGAAGTAAGAACTCCACTAGCTGTGACCACTGGAAGCAGTGCTGTCAGAATTAATTTCTACAAAACTAGGTTCCTTCTGAAGTATAATAATTTCGAGCTGCTGAGCAGATCCCGTCACTACTTCCGGTTTTGCTCAGATTGAGAACAAAATAATGGAGCAGCCTTCTCAAAACGTTTCTCATCCCAATTTTCTGGTGTTTCAGCTAGCTATCGCGTAATGACATACGAATGCATTTTCAAAAGTATTGTCCCGAGACTAAAAATAGTAGTGGAACTCCCTGAATTAAAAATTGTGCTTTCAATTAACTTCTAATGGAGGCACTGAGCGGCTCCTTGAACAGCGCTGTACTCAACGACAAACTTTTAAAATAACATTACTTCATCTGCATACTTCTGGCCGGCTATCGTACTACTCTCGGGGAAGAACATCCTTGAAATTTATAGAAAAACGCCTTGAATGAAAAGTGAAACTTTAAATAAATGTAGGTTTGGAGTGTGAATATGAGTGAAATCTAAACAGTTCGATCGTTTTCTCACACGTCTGCTTTGCACTTTAAGGTTTTTACAGGAGCTTTTGTTGGAAAACTCAAAGATCGCCAGAAAATAGACGTTGAAAAATCAGTG
Source organism: Ancylostoma ceylanicum (assembly GCA_000688135.1). NCBI lineage: Eukaryota > Metazoa > Nematoda > Chromadorea > Rhabditida > Ancylostomatidae > Ancylostoma > Ancylostoma ceylanicum. The sequence continues at coordinate 303,560 of JARK01001353.1, read as the reverse complement.
CTTCAATACGGACTTCCTCAGTAACTAAGGGCGACAAATGGATGAAAGGAATAAAACATATTAGTCATTTTATTACTCCACATATTAGGTGGTTTCCCTTTGTCTTTTGTGGAAATTCAGTATTGAAGAATCGTTTCATTATAGGAGGTACTGAGGTGCATCATGCCCCATGACCTCACGTATGCAGTGTATAATTAATGCTAAATATATTTACATTGTACATATATGAAAACATAGTGCACCGAAAGGATATTCAAGAATAATATTGTTCTATTGCTGCCGTGAATGCTTATGCTTTTGAGCTTCGTTCCATTTTTCGTTCTGGTTTCATATTGAAAATGCACAATATAATGCTTAGTCTCACATAATTAGACGTGTGATTTATTGCACTGCTGGCTGGAGCTACATTTGGAACTATGGTTGCTCGACGGGACCACCATGTGCTCAGTTTTTTGTGAGCTCAATATAATCTGACTGTATTATACATACATACAATGTTGAGCTTCCGCATAAGTTCGAGGCACTCTCTTTCTTTTGTTCATTCTTCCTTCATTCTCTACCACTCCAGCAGTTCGTGCTACTATCAAAATATTTTTTCCTCTCTTTTTCTGAACAACTCAATTTTCCCTGAAACCCGCACAAGGGGATGGCACGAACAAGAGAGGTCATCGTTTTTCCCTTTTCCTCCAAACCAGAAATTAATAGTTGTTGACACTTGTTTATAATAAGATTATCTGTTATAAAATGGAAGACTTTTTCGAATATCATACTTGTGTAGGGTAAATCACTATAGAGTAAAACCCATCTGTTTGTGTGTTTGTTGGTTATCGCTTATATCTCACGATCCAACCAACAAACACACATGAAACCTATACCGTTCGACTCAGAATTGTGCCCCGCAGTGCAACGTCAGGGTCTTTTGCCGCTTTTTCCACAGTCGGTTTTATCGATTTTTGGCCCCCTATCCCCATCACTATAGAGTGGGTCTTTTCCCGTTTTTCCAGAAATCGGTTTTATCGATTTTTGGCCCCCTATCCCCATCACTATAGAGTAAACTCCCATCTGTTTGTGTGTTTGTTGGTTATCGCTTATATCTCACAATCCAACCAACAAACACATATGAACCTATACCGTTCGACTCAGAATTGTGTCCCGCAGTGCAAAAAATCTTTGTCATCCGCGCAAAGCGCAGCTTCGCCGCGCTTCGCGTAGATCACAATGATTTTTTGCACTGCGGGGCACAATTCTGACTCGAATGGTATAGGTTTCATGTGCGAATGTCTATGAATCGTCTACCACCGAAAAAAGCGGATGTTTATTTGTTGTTTATTCATTAAATTATTGGAATATAAGTTTTTATCAGTGGTGAAACTCTCAGGATCCTCTCTTTGGTCACTTCAGCGTTTTTTAAAGGATTAAATATGAAGTTGAAGTTTCTTTGCGGAAGCGATTACCAACACACAAGTTGATTACATCCCTACAAGTGCTCCTACTCGCCTTCGGCGAGCCTCGCAAATGTCGGCTTCATCCGCTTTGTTGAAAATTATCGGTACGTAAGTATCGAAGTCCCGCGAAGCGGGCAAGTGCGAGACTCGCCGAAGGCGAGTCGGAGCACTTGTATAATAATAATGCTGTTACTCGAACACGCTGCAGAGCCCTAAGAACTGCACAAAAAACAACCGTTGACGGTCATCGAGTAAGTTGGGGACCACTGATCGACCCCTCCTCCCATTCTCCTGCTCGCAAAAATTCTCTGGTATCTTACAAGGAAATGGTACTAAGATGTCCTGGCATTGTGAAATGAGATGTATGTATGTATGTATGAGAACTAAGATATATGTGAGCGGTGTTTTAAATTTCATCCCTTCTTCCTAATAAACTTCGGAAGCAATTTTCTACTCGCCTATACGGATTTCGCATTTCGACGTTTAGCTGGTATTCCTTGCATGGATCTGCTATAGCACTAGGTCTGTAATATACGTGGTTAGAAATAGCCCTTTTCGCACGAGAAGTGGAGGAAGCATCTGCGCTACTGAGCCCTTTGCGGTCCGTCTTGTCTATCGTTATACTATCCACGTTAACATCTACGATCCTTCGTACGCGGTAACATTCGTGGTACTTCAAGAATTGCAATGGTACTTTCAGAGAACTTCAAGTGACTGCACTTCGTAGGCCTCCTCGGGATCCACTTGTGCAGAATGGCGTGGTTCGTTTTCCTTTTCACACTTGATTTATATCGTTCTTAATATGTGCTGTACAGGGAGCCTTCATTATTATCTTCAAAGCATCTTCCAAGCATAACATTAGTTGTCAGCTTGAGCTCTTGTTTTATTTTTGCCGTTTTCATGCACTCGCTAAGCTTTGACAATGAGTACTATACTATGTGAAAACAATTTTTCCTCTGCAAAGCCACTGCCGTGACTTTGGTCGAGAGGAGTGACTGAAGAACTGCCTTCTTTGCCAACTATGTGTTACAATTCGCTGATCGGAATGTTCTATCCAATTTTTTTTTTGGGAATTTCTTTCATTTGAAAAGTCGGTAGAAACAGAGAATTGTTTGAGACCTGCAGAATCGTTGAGCATAATCCGTTAGCTGTTAACCACGAGGTATGTATGAGGGCTCCCGTGAAACTTCTGTTCCAGCCATGCATCAAAGTGTTAAAGAATTCATGAACAATTCAGAAAGAATTAAAGAAATTATTTAAGAAATTATTCAAGCTCTTGTGTGCCTTAGCGAACATTAGAGCCAGCATAATTACTGAAGTACTTGGAGAGAGCGCGGGTAAATATTCCACAGACTCTGCTGTTGCACTCATTCCAAACCCCGTATGAGGGACTCTCGGAGCCATCACTCCTTGGATTGCCATACGCCATTAGTCGAGAAAAATTCTGTCGTTTGAGTTGGTCCTTTCAGTCCTCTTTAGCAGGATATTCAGGCTACACCATCAGCAAGCCTGTCACAGAGGCTGGCTAGAAAATGGCCAAGACGGAAAGCCCCACACTACCCCACCCTATCCCGCATCAAATGCCATCCTATTCGATGGTGAGGCGTAGTACAATGTAGTGATGCCAGCCTGAGAAATGGTAACCCATCCTTCGCCCTCTCAAAATATCAGCTTGCCTACGCATTCTAGCTCCTATGGAGAAGGAACAGTTTTTTAAGTTAAAGGATGTTTGGTTTGGGGTTATTGAGTTCGTTAAATCCGTCGTTTTGAGAGCGAAGAGAGAATGGAGTGGCCCAAAAGTAGGGTTCCCAGTTATGGGTAGTAGTAGTGGTTACATAGTCGATTGAATGACTTACTGAATAAGGTTATGCTAGGTAGAAAAAGGGATCGAAATTCAGAACAGGACATTTTCGCCAATCTATTGCTTTGGATGAGTGATTTCTACCGCTTTTCTTTTCTATTACAAGTTCTGTGTGGAATGGATATGTTGGATTTGCCTTGAACTCTAGCTAAAGGTGGAAGAGGACAACAAAAGAAATGCCTGCTGAGGATCATTTTAATTAATGACCCATCAGCAAAACCCACATGTAGAAAACCTTGTTACTTAAATGAAGTTTCAAGTCAAGAAGTGTTGTGGAATAATGCTGCAATTGATTCCGCGGTGGGCCATAGAAGCGGGCCTTGTGGATAGTTCAGAGTCACCTTTTGCTTGTCGTCTTCGGCTGCCCCTCTTCGGCTGCTTCGCATGGCTCGTCTAGGAGGACGCCGGCCACTCAGGGCAGGAAGGTGGAAGGTCTGGCCCCATCGGTAACCTCCCTGGCACGTTGGCTTTCTGCCTCGTCTCTATACTCGTCCTCCTTCTCTTTAGTACTCTCACTATAGTGTGGTGACTGGTTGGAAGCGAATAAAACCTTTTTCTGACGTATATATGAAGAATAGAAGAAATATTGAGTCGATCCAAAAACACCCAACGCCTTCACCTTGTGGATCATCAATAGGACTCTGAAGAAGCCGAACTCACCGAAACGTCAGTCGAACAAAGATCGTAGCATTCTGGTGTACGGCTTCAAGCAAACAATCAACAACATCAATGAGCAATGCCGAGATTCATCGAGAGTCGAACATGGCGATCCAAAAACAACGTCACGCCTTCAATATGCGGTCTTAAACATTAAAAAGAATGGGGAGACATATTTGCTGATATTAGGTCCTCTATTTTTGACCGTTAAGGCTGGGTATTCTTACTCGCTGTATTCTTGAGAACATGTGGAACCTGGGCATAGGCCTTACAAGTGTGTCAAAGCGTGAAAATGTAAAGGTTGCTTGAAAATAACAGAGGGAAAAAGTTGTGTGTTCAAAGTCACGGTGAAAAAGTGCAGTCAAACATTGTCTCAGTCTACATTTCAACCACGTCGTTAGTTGTCTCCATAGAGCGGTGAGGAATCGGAGCGCACACAGTGCGTACCTTGCGGGTCTCAGTCTGCGACTATTTGCCTAGTGATCGCTGCGTTCTGGAACAAGTGATGGGCTCGCAGTTGAAGCAGCGCAGTGCTGGAATGATTTTTCACGTCATGCTTTTTCACATGTTGCAGACATTGCGTTAGTAATCCCTCTTTTCTCTAGATTCCATTCCTGGTGTTCGTTAAAAAACGGGCCGGTCGCGTCTGGAATTGCTTCTTCAAATTGTTCTCCGGATAGCCATTTCAACGGTTCGTTCTCCATTTTCCAATTTTTTAAATATTTCACATTTTATCTTTTAGCTTCCATTCTTATGAAACGAAGCACAGTAGAAATGGGATATGCGGCATTGTGAGAGAGAATACTCAAATGGCACTGTTGAATTTTGATTTAGAGGACTACGGCTCTTCTGAGGGAGGATCTTTAACCCACTGATGACCGCGCGGCTCACCGGTGTGCCTGGGTTGGTGCGAAAGGTCATTGAGCATTGACAATCCAAGCTATTTTCTTGGGTGGTAGAGAATTATTACTTCTGACGCAATGTGATTATGAAAATCTGCATTGGATGTTTCACATATTTCACAAAAGTTTCTTAGCAGAGAAAACAGCGAGAACTTGAGAGCATGAGGAAGCATGTGGGAAGGGCGTTGTCGTCAATAAGTTGAAAGTTTCTCATCCTAGGTTCTTTCAACAATTTGAGGGTAAACATTTCAAGATTCGAACGCGTTAACATCAGAGCTTCAATAGTTTGCATTTCTAACACAGGTACTCGGGGTAACCCTCAAGTGGTCAGAATCTTTATAAAATGCGAAATGGTGGATGGGCCTGTTACCACTATAAATTGTTTCGGAAGAAGAGTTTGCCGAAAAAGGAAGCTTACTAAAATAAGACATATCTGCTCAAGAACTTGTATTCGAAGCAACTAATGTAAGCGTATCTGACGGATTTCCTATGCAAGCACAGATGGAAGGCTCAATCTCACGAGTGCGGGTCCAGAAGTTCCCGGAAGAAGAAGGAAATCAAACAGTAATCAAGTAACAATTTGATATTCGAGCAGAGCATCCTAAATTAAATAAATTGGACACTTTTGGACTTTTCAGTTTTTTCATTTATTTCGTAGCTCTATCCGAATATAATTAGGCAAAGAATCTTGAGCTGCAAGAGCACCTAGAAATGTGTGGAAGACAACGAAGAAGAAATATGGGAAACTTCAGAAGCACTGATTAATATTGCGTAATAAAAGGTCTTGGGAAAGCTGACTGTAACCCTGTGGTGCACAACGAGGAGGATGGCTTACCTTTGAATCTCGTATTCATCCCTCTGTGAGCTTGGTCAGAGCTGCTTAAGTTGAACGTATGCATTTTCTGACCAGCGTCTCTTTTAGTGTTTTACATCCACTGTCACTTCATTGGAAGGGCTCATAAACACATTGGTATAAAAAGTTGTTGACGAGAGCGACAATTCAGAGAACTTACAATCCGTTCTTGTGTAAAAAAAATCCTGTAACATCGCGCCAGAAATGAAGAAAAAAGATGCATGCATGACAATAAACGTAGGCGGAAACAGAAGGAGCCGCTCCCACGCATGCAGTCATAGAACGGATCCTCACAGCGGTCCAACTATGAGCTCTGTAGATTGACAGCGGATTAGTCCAAACAAGAAAGTAGCTGATTTGTTTACTTTCGGTCACTTTCCCTGTAATTCGGGGATGCACAATCAAATCTCTTTACGATTCTGGATCGCCGTTGCATGTACGACAAGTCCAGAAAGGGCTACAAAACATTTGGCGGATTGGAGTGAAATCTAGTTGTAAATCGACCATTGCAAGCCCTCAGTAATCCCTTTGTAAAAACAGTGAGTGTGAGTGTGACAGCCCAACAATTGAGCTCTACAGGTAAGCTCGTACATTTCACTTCAATTTTCCTTTTGGCAAACAATTCCAGCTTCCATTGAAAATCGCCAATCCTTGTCTTCTCAGATTTCAAGATGCGGTCTTCGCGTATAGCCGCAGTGCTCTTCACCTTACTGGTATCCTACGTCTCGGCCCAGTCAGTTGATGAAGAGGCATACGTCCACGTAGCCGAGGGTAGCGGGAGGTATTCAAGCGACGACGAGGACATCGAGGTGAGGTTGCTCTTCTTGCTATGCTACTAAAACCATGCTCTTTAATGAAGTCGATCATTGCCATGATTCTATGTAAAATTAGGGTCCATTTTGTTCAGGGCTCGTCACTGCCACGAGATGCTAATTATGCAACAACTCCCGTTGTTCACCCTCGGTTAACACAGGGTCCAGTAACAAGGTGGAAAACGAACACTATGAAGTACCCTACGATTATACAAACACAATGGGTATGATGATTTTCCTGTTTTTTTTTTTTGCTCATCTCGTGCATTTATTCTATTCATTTGCCTATTTCTTCACCAGTTAATGAATTTTGCGTGATGAGACTGGAGCAAGTAAGGAAAAGACCGAGATAGCCGACAATGCAGCTTATAACTTACGTTGTCCAGCTCTGGAATGTTGCGTAAATAGATAGTAACATAGCTGTTCCGTTATTTAGCATCTCTTAATGTCATAGTGCATGCTCAGTGGGGCTGTCCTATGGTGGGTTGCAAAGCTCCCAAGACGTGAAAGGAAGCAGTTGGAAGATGGCCGGAAACAAAAGGAACGCTGGCATAGCTGGATTACATACCTCACACCTCTTATGCGAAATTCACCGTATTACGCATATCATAAAGATTGTGATGGAAAAACTTCAAAACATTTTTATTCGCTTTTAGTCTAAATTCTTGAAAGCCTCTCATATGAGTGTGGACCCAGGAGAAACTGGAACTTTACGTACATATGCTTTCGTATGAATTCATATGCTCGTTCTCAGAAGTTCAAACTTTAGTTACGTTAAAAAAAACTCTCCATTTGATACGGAACACTTACTCAGATATTTTATCATGTGCTCGGAATAATTCCTATCCCCTTTGAATTTGACGTTATTTGCTGAATTTCCCATTCTCTTTTTAATTTTTCCAAGCCTTCAAGAAGCCTTTCCTCAGGCATCTTTTTACGCAAATGAGCAAGAAGAAGCTCCAAACAGGTGAAAAGGAAGGCGGGCTAGATAGTTTATAGTATCCGTTATTGTCTGGCAGAACCCAGTACCCACAGCTTTAGAGTTTCAACATGAAACAAGACCAGAATTTCTACGAAAGGGGTTTATTTGATTGCATATCTAGCCCGAGAGAACTGATTCTGACTGGATAATTTTCAACAGGATTATCAAAACTTGCTGTGGGGATCTTCGGAGAATGTCCACCTAGGCAGAACGTAGCATCTCATGGCCACGCTAGCTAACGCACTAGTGCTACTGTGTCTCTACATGGAACACCTCAACTAGCGCTGAAGATCTGTAGCAAATGGCTTGGCATCTGGAAAATAATGTTGGTTGCTTTTAAGAACTCTCTTTCCCCTTCCCAATGTACAATTGGCATTCTTGCCAGAGTGCGGGGACTTCCCGATATCCTCAGGAAGCCTTGCCAACGTTTCAAGAAAGGTTCTCGGCTAACTGCATGTTAATGGTGGAAGTGTTCCTGAGTCAACAGTTTGAATGTTGCCCCATTTTGCTAGCAGTCCACGCTGCTGGTTAATGTAAAACTCATAGTAAAAAATATTAGACTTTCTAATCTATGACTGTTCACTCTTCCTCACGTGGAAGACTAGAATGCTTTCCTTGAAAGTTTATGAATCCCTGTTAATATTGATTTTCACATGGGCGATTGCTTCTTCTACTTAGGGTAGCCTGCAGAGTTCCAGACGCGCGGGCGGATGGGAGATGGCATTTTATTGTGATGAGAATAGAGGAAAAAGGAGTAGAAAAAACAACCTTAAAGATAGTCGGGTATTGAGATTAGCAAACTTTGTAAATCTGGTTTTGTGTTTGTGTCGGAGTGTGTGAGATGTAAATACAAAATCCACAACATCACGTCATCAGGCTAGTATTTCATTGGGTGGAAATTTAGCACGAGCTGCATTACGGTACCGGAAGTTCGGAAGTTCCTGAATTATAGCCTGTGCGAGCTTCTATCTTTTAGATTTCTGGAAGATTGGTAGTAGCTGGGCTTTCTTATAGTCATACATGCTACCTTTATCTGTCCTTATTTCCCTTACTTCGAACTCATTCCATCTTCCGACTTCCGAACTTCCGGTCTCACGCGAAACTTCCGCCCATTCCTGGTGGAGATGGAATTACCTTCCTCTAATACATATTGAGAAATTTGCCTCGTCTATACGTGCATTGTAGTTACCAGGTTGAGTAGGTGCCAGCAATTTCAGGTCACAACATTCGCGACGTCGACACCACGCGTTGGCATCGAGACAACCGAAGGAGATCGCGCAGCACCAACTCAGACGCTATCGTCAAATACAATACTATTAATCATTGGATTATTAGTATTTATTATCGTTATAGTTGTTATAGCCGTTTGCTGCTTCAAATGCTGTATAAGTAAGTTTCTCATTTCATTAATCAGCGGTTTCCTGTACTGATATGTCTGGCCGGGTATCCAGAAATTTCTAGGAGCATGGTCGGCTCAAAAAAAAAAACAGATATGCATTAGATTGGTGAAAAAGAAATGGCGCGCGTTTTCTCAAATTCATATAATTCGGTTCGGACGTAGCATGACATCTAGGTACAGCTACGTCCTTGTAGAGCGAAGCACGCTCTTTCGTACTCTACGTATACGTGGTGTTGGCTAGTGCTAAGAACCACGAAATAACAGGAAGCTTCCGAAAATCCCATCTCCTGATTTCCGGATTATGTGTTTTCTGTAGTGCCGCAAGTGAAAATACCTTGTGTTAGGTCAGGAAGTCAGTACCTATCCACATGGGAGCCCTGGTGCAACGGGATTGCTGTTGGTGAAACAGAGACGAAACGAAACAGAGACACTATTCGAAAGTTTTCTTTTGTATCTCTAGGATTCTTGGCGGATGATTCTGACCCGCCAAGAATCCTAATCCTTTTCACCCTTTTCGTATCCTTTTCGCTGCTTTTTGGACCGCCCTCCGCAATACCTGTTGCTTTTAATTATGTTCTTCGGAAAATCGCGATGGGTCTGCTGGAGAAACGCTCATGATTACGAAAGCGCATTTTCTGCGCCCCAACTTTCCACCAAAATTTGCTTCCGAGAGTTGGTTGTAATTTGAATAACTCCCATGAAATACAACTGAGTAGTGATTATATTTTACAGCGCGCAGAGTAGTCGAATGTGAGCTGCGCGAAATCAGGAACTTTCTTCACTTTGATTAAATTTTTTTGTTCTAGAAATTACCAAGTGTGATGGGGATATTAGTTATTTTATCCAACCTTAATGACTACTTACAATATTTGCCAAAGCCAGAAACTTTAAGCAATGTTGAAGTTTTTCAGGTCGAACTAAAGGTTACACACCTGGCCAACATCGGAGCTCAGCATCATTGTTGCACACTCAACAATCTTCGTGAGGACTTCTTTGGCTGAATATGTTCTCTCAATATCACAACGTTTCAAGAGGTGCACCGATGTCTTAACATCGCTCTTCCTTGAGGCTGCCTTCAATGCTTTCACGAATTATAATCCTCTCACCATCCTCATCTTCTCAAATGAACGTCTAGAGTCTTTGGTTCTCAAGTTCTATCTTAGGTCCGTGTCAAATTCACTTACTTAGGTTCCTGCCTGCTCAGTTTTACTTGCTCAGCTGTTACCTTTACTTGTTAAGCGCGGCGTTCTACTGCGGTAGTGCTCATGGCTTTCCACTATTTACGGTCCTTTTTATTCGCACAAACGATTTCACAGGATAGTTATCATGATGAATTCTGACATCTTATTCTCATCATTGCTCACTTTAGGAATGAATAGCTTTTTTTTGTTACACTGGGCGCTTCCTTTGAACTCGTTCTGTTGTGCCCTGAGAAGTTTTCTGTTATTAGGAAGGATGGAAAAATTTGGTTTCAGTGTAATTAAACCTACGAGGCATTTTTGCAATAAATTATTGCGGCTCAGGTGATTAATTTTGGGGTGCGTGCCTGAATCGTTGTTTTAATTTGTCCCATTGTACTACTATTCGTATGTATGTTTGCCTTGCTGTTGTTCACTAATTTACTTAATCGCTGAGCGTTGCGCTTGTAAAAAAACACGAAAAGAAACTTGTGAAACACTTCCAGGGGGCAGAACCATCCGTCATGAACAATGAAATGAAAAAGAAGTCATAATCACAAAGAGTGATCAAGTTGACATTAAACAACGTGGACCTCAGAACCTGTCAGCTATGTATGGTTGTGAGCAACTTTTGGTTGATGGGCAACAGACAACATATAGTCAACTCCAAATGTCCGTAGACAAGAGTTGGGGACGCGGCGCGGGTCTCTCGCTGTCTGCTGCACGGATTCAGCGTGGCATGCAGGGCAGAGACGCGGAGGAAAACCGCGCCGCGGTCCCAACTCTTGTCTACGGACATTTGGAGTTGACTATATGTAGATCATAATTGGTAAGTTCTGCAAGGTTTTAAGCTAACTAGCTTGTTTATAGCTTTAGCTTAGCTCCGTTTCGCAATCATGCTCATACGGAACAGAAATAAAAATATGCTTCCAAATGTTCGTCGTCTGGATGTGAAATCCACCGAATGGAGCGAAGGAAAACTATTTCATTATTCCAGAAAACAACGTATCTGCGCGAATGAATGCTGAAATGTTCTAGCCGGGGATCGAGAGGAACTGAAAATATCAGGTGTTCCCGAAAATAATGGCCTCCACCTCGTTGTGATGATTTGGTACCTCATTACTCCAGCAATCCGGAAGCTATGTGAAGAACCCTCAATCCATTATAATTCCGAAGACTTGCCCTTATGCGGTTATTTCTATGATGCAATTTTTGGTGGAGCTTTCTCGTTCGCTTAGATTCTTCTTGTGATTTGAAACAAAGAGAGTTCAAGTCACTCCCGAAAGTTCAATGCAACCATATTAAAAATGTGATACATTCTACTCCCAAACTACAGGTTTGCTCAATCACGAGACATCGTGCATGTGTTCCCGATCGTGTTGGCAGTGCAGGGAAATGGCACATCGCGGGTTGGGTTCGTAGTCCTGAACGGGTTCAAGAGAATGATACATCCCTCCTCATCAGGAGTTCTCACAGGGTGATCTCAACTATCTCTTTCTCGTCTTTTCGGCAGCCCGATTTGAGCAATGCTTCGATGAATTTGCAACTATGTAAAGAGGTGGACAAATATTATACTTTGCTAAATTTCTTTCTTCTCTATTGGCACTTTTGAGAATTTGATTATTATTGTTATTATTATTATTATTATTATTATTATTATTATTATTATTATTATTATTATTATTATTATTATTATCATTATTATCNACATGAAACCTATACCGTTCGACTCAGAATTGTGCCCCGCAGTGTAAAAAATCATTATTATCTGCGCAAAGCGCAGCTTCGCTGCGCTTCACGTAGATCACAATGATTTCTTTGCACTGCGGGGCACAATTCTGACCCGAGCGGTATAGGTTTCATGTGCGAATGTCTATGAATAGTCTACCACAGAAAAAAGTGGAAGTTTGTTTATTGTTTATTCATTAACTTATTGGAATACAAGTTGCTATCAGTGGTTAAACTCTCAGGGTTCTGTCTGAAGTCAACTGAGCGTTTTCGAATGGGTTAAATGCGAAGTTGAAGTTTCTATACGGAGGCGATTACCAACACACAATTTGATTACATTCCTACAAGTGCTCCTACTCGCCTTCGGCGAGCCTCGCAAATGTCGGCTTCATCTGCTTTGTTGAAAATTATCGGTACGTAAGTACCGAAGTCCTGCGAAGCGGGCAAGTGCGAGACTCGCCGAAGGCGAGTCGGAGCACTTTTTCTACTTGTTCTGCCCCAAAATCAGAAAATCAAAGATTTCTCTGAAACCCCGTCGAAAGGGGTTGTTTGAAGGGGGTTATTTGAATGCTGATCACGACTACCACATTGATTTTGCATGGTAATTCTATTTTCGTTGGGTTCGGGGCAAAACAAGTGGAACAGTGCCGGAAAAAGTTCCCAAGTGCTTTTTCTCGTTCAAATAAGAGAAATAAGGATTTATTATGGCCATTCATGCTTTCCTTCTTTATTACTCTCGTCTCTGTTCAGTAGGAGTTTCCTTTTGCATTTTCCAACTTCTACAGTAGCTTTGATATTTATTTATTTATTCAATACACCAAAAAATGATGCGCCAGAAGGTACCATCGTTAATCTCATGAAGAAATACCTAGGCATTCATATAAATCAAGATATAATAAGTTTTTTATCGTCTGTTTCAAACGCGACGATAGTTGCGTATTCCTGCATAACGCCCGTTTTTATCTCCACCCTCTCCAACTTCCGCACAATGTCTCGCGTTCTCCTTCCCTCTGGCATCTCTCTAGCTATCTTCCCCAGTGAAACAGATTATAGCAGAGCATCACATGATGATACGTCAACGTTTGATTGCGTGCTAGTCATCGTAGACGAGAAGATCTATGTGTTTCTCGTTCAGCATCGCTGTTCTATACAATTTATGCGTTGTTACAGCTGTACTACTGCACTGGTCTCTAAGTGACTCATCCTATGCTATTGCCCGAGGGCTAGTGCACGTTGCATGCGACGGATGCATTACGAAACATCTTTCTAGGCTGATTCGGACGTGTTTTATCTAATTAGAGCCTGCACTTGCTGCTGGCAACAGAGTTCTTTACATAGTCCTAGACTGCTAGCTTTCTTGCAAACATTTCCGTGTGTATTCACTGTTCCACTGTTGGACTTCTGTGTCCATTTGTTGTGACACTATAAAAAAAGGCTTTTTGTTTACTCAAGATGTTTGAGTAATGCGTAGGAGTTGAAAAAAAGTGCAAAAAACTGGGCCTCACTCTTCTCTTCATTGAGTGCTCCTACCAGCCAGCTCCAACCCCTCTGACATTCACTCTCGACATTTCAATTTGCTGTTTATCTTATCTATTTTGTAATTCATAATTTTGTGCGTCCAACGGTTCCAATCTTTCAGGCCATAGTTTTTTTTCGCATTTTCTGCATTAACTAATTTTATTATTTCCAACGAGCATTTGTGTTTTTTTTTTGATTCCATAAAATTTCAACACTTTGAATTCCGCTCCTCTCCTCCATTGTTAATGTCCACTTTATCTAGGATGCGATTTGAAGAGAAATTAGAGAAGGAAAGAAAACATAAAATGTGGTACTGGTCATGTCAAAAGGTATGGCTTGGGTTCCCATGTTCGTATAGTCTGGTAGCATACACAGGGCCCATGATCTGACATTGTCCGCAACTACGTCCGCTTGATTTCTAAGCCTACTTCGTTATGTTTTGATGTGAATTTGGTATCATTCCTTCTATTTTGGCGTGCTGCATCCATCTCCTTCAAAAGGAACTCTGTGGCGTTCTCCAATCACTGGAAACAAGTGTGGTCGTAGTTGCGGACAATGTCAGATCATGGGCCCTGTGTGCGCTACCAGACCATACTCCGTTTCAGAAGCGATTCTAGCTGAGTGTTCGCGCACAAAACTATAGTGTGTTCCACCAGATACAATAGTCCTGGAGAAATTAGAGAAAAAGAGAAATTCTGTGGCTGCGACGTAATATTGCGGCCCAAACATGTTGCCGTAACACAAAAACATTGCAACGGTGGAAGCGCGTCCCAGAGGAAATAAATAATACTAAATCAATGTAGGTCAAATATTAAAACGGTTATTATAGCGACATGCGCATACCACAACGATAGAAGCAGCGTGGAACAAAAACCACGCGCGTACGGCGTCACATAATACGATGCGCCGTTTTAACAACTCTGGCATTCTTGCATTTAGCGGGAGGAACGTCCATGTCGCCGTTTTATGCACAAACACTCAGCTATTGTTGCGTACGGAACGCACTATACAATGTGTGCACTTAACGGCAAACATCCCAGTTTTGTCCTTGTCACCTCACTGAGTGCAGCATGCTTCACCACGTTTTTTTCTTCTCTTCTTCGATTGTCGCTTCTTATGGAACATAATGCACTACAGCACACATATTGCGATTTCATACATGTATACTGCCCTTTTCAAAATGATAGATGGATTCTGTGGCTGCAGAATCGCAGCGGGACCTGAACGAGAGATGCTTTAATGGTAAGAACATGTCCGTAGTGAGGGGGTGTGGTTCCGCCGTGATTCTGCGGCCACTATGCTGTGAAGCCACATGCAGAATCCCTCCTTCTTTTCTAGCAGGACTCTACACGCAAGTGTCGTTGTTTTCAAAACAGTCCATCTCGTATTTCTTTTTCAATATCGTCTAATAATGGCTTGTTTGATCCTGTCATAGCACCGCTCTTTTTTCTCACCATTCAGTTTTATTCAATTCTTCGGGTTAATTTTCATCACCTGTTTTCCCCATTGTTGTTTTGAATTGACCAAGATTTTGACGCTTGTTGGCTGCCAATTCATATTCTGCCTAGTTATAGTGAATGTTATATAGTGCGCCCCACTATTGACAGTAGTCCTGGAGAGATATGAGAAAAAAACTTGGTTGTGCAGCTGCGACACGAAAAAGTTACCGTAATCCAAAAACATTAGTGCAACAGCGGTAACACATGTCATTACGACGCGTCGTAATGACAACGCTGAATTGTCCTGCGTTTAGCGCGGGGATGTCCAAGTTGCGGATTTATGGACAGATACTCAACTGTCATTGTCTCCAGTGAAAGTGTCTGATTCCTGCGATTGAGTACGTTGATCCCCTGCATTTTCATAGAGTAGTAATTCTTTTTCTCCATTCAAAATGTGATATCGATTCTGAATGTTGCCAATAACAGCTGCAGCCCCATCAAAATCAAATTTATTGCAACAATTCGCGTCACAGGATCCTGGCACGACATCGCTCCTGGTTGGATGTTCGCCCGCTCGCCGTCCATTACGACCTCAAGTAGATAAGGGTCGGGCGAATGGGTTCGCTGTTGGTGTTGCTGCTTTACGGCTTTTTCCCAAGCGAGTTCGTGATTTTCGATATTCCAGACATCGCCCGTCCTGGGTTCACTCAAAGGCAGCAGTTAATTTTTACCCTTGGAACTTGCAGTTTTCAATGGAAGGGTTAAACTAAGTGCTTCTTGTAGGAGTGTTGTTGGTCAGAGTTCATAAGTTGTCCTATGGGTCCTGTCACGAAAATCCTTGATTACATTGGTTAATTGTGAGATTGAACACAATGTTACACATGCCGGTTCTGCAGCGAACACTTCCACAAGGACGCGTGCGAGCAGAATTTGACCCGTTATTCACTATCGAGGCGATCGCCGCGCGGATTCCTTACAGTTCTCGGATTTCAACGACATTGAAGCCAAAGATTATCGGGCGCTCAGCAGCTGTTGCGGCTGAAATAAGCCGTTTGTCGCGGCTTTTCGCATTTCCATGCGAGGATTGATGTAATCGTTTTACTTACGTCTAACTAGCTAAACCTGTTTCGGATAATTGCACGCGTACAAGTGTCATTCGTAAGCATAGCCACAGGCCAGCTATGCGCAATCACCGCGTCCGCTAAGTAGCAGGTGGCTTCAGCTGACCGGTTCGTTCTACCACCTGCAACTCGATCAGTTAGAGATTGTGAGCTCCTGGGGCTACTGTGAGCGCCTTGCCTCGTCGAGTTCGAATTTCCTGTCAATTTCCTCTGGAATGTTCGTTCAGAGCGTTCTGGAATGTTCCTGAATAAGATGGTTTATTTGCGAGCCTATAACAGTTTCAGAGAAGGTCAGTGAAACCTCAAAAACGAAGAATTTTAGAGCGGTAAAATTTTGTTTGTTACCTGATTGCCTTGCCTTTGTCACCTTCGTTTTCGTCGACATTTCATGTGAATCGGACAGGCGCCATATCATTTCCATTTGTCCCTTCTGGGCTAGGATTCATGATCGAAAAACTAGGCGAAACCTGGTTAGCAGGCCAATTTCTGTGTCCTGCGTTTCCTAACTTTGAATAATCTATAGGATAGCAAATCCCGCTAACAATAGTTGTCTTGCGTGATTATCGTTTCATGAATCCCAGTCCTGCATGCCAGAATCACCCAGAAAGAGGAGGCAGGACTGCTCCAGATACCAAGGAATATCCATATTTCGTTGGTGGTTTCGTAGAGACAGAAGGTGGCCATTAAATTTGTTTGTGTCTCAAAATTGGATAAAAACGCAAGTCATGAGAAAAACTGCATCTTGTTCTTCCAGCATTCTGCATTATTTTGAGGATTAATACATAAGGCAAAATATCCAGTGAGAATTGAGAGGTCTCAAGCGTTTGATAGTGTTCGTTTCAGAGGGAAAGCGTTCATTCGTGTCGTAAACATCGCACGGATACTGATATCATTTATGTCCTTACGAAGTTCTTTACCTGTTTTGCTGTTGCATATGACACTGATCACCTGATAATCACTTCTATCTTATCTAAGGTCGCCTTCTGTTCCTGCAGCTGGAGTCTTCTTCCAGTGTCCTTACTTGCTAGTTACCCGGCTCCAAATTACCCTTCTCTTCTGTCTCATTGTGTTTTTTGGAAAAGCGTTCAAGTTTCCTCACATAAACTGTCCTCAGTTTTGCAAGTAGCAGTTTTTATAGAGCTGGCTCAACTCGTTTTCTATGACCCTCTGCATATCTCCTACACCTCCACAACGACCTCCTCCACTCCCTTCATAGGACACGTACCCATTGGTTTATCATCACACGCTTTACCCTGGGCTTGGATACATCATTGAGAGTACCCAGGGCAAACCCGCTGACACCAGTGTCAACAATGGGTGAATTTGAGGGTATGATCACGTTTACCCCGGGCAATCCCAATGATGTATGCGGCCTCTGATGCGAACACTGATATCAGTGCGATGTGCAGAAGCGCAGGCAATCAGAGTGCAACCCTCACAGGTGGAGCGACACGTGCAAACTGTGAACTCCACTGTAGCCTCTCCTACGATTTGTTCCAGGGCTTTATTCGAAAAGCGGAAAATCGGAAATTCTGACGTAGCTGCTTCTGACGTGGTGTGCACTCGACTGGCAGTACATACCTTGGTCTGAAGGGAAAAATGAAAATTTCAACTTAACATGGCGAAGTAGGTGCGCTATGGAACCAACAAGCGTCGCAGTGCATCCCGCCCAGCATATTTCCATCCCAATCACAGATTCGCCGTCTCATTATTCCAAGCGGTCCATCGGCGGCAATCGGGCCGCAATGGCCGCCGGCCGGCTGCCGATCGGTGGTGGGCGCTGTGTCCGGCGGCTGGCCGCCGGCTGGCGCATCATTGATCCTTGCGCTTGTTGTGCATTTACATACGCATAAATAGTCCCTATAGAATAGACCATATGTGCGTACTCGACGTGTACCTTTGAGCGGACAATTATTGCTTTTCGCTGTGATTGTTGCTTCAACAACGGGCACTTGAGTTTTATTATATAATATTTGGCCGCGGCTACGGGCGGTGGGTTGTACTATTCGCCAAATTTACGCTTCCAGAAATGTTCCAGAAACGAGCCGATTCCAGATCCTTTCGTTGAGAGTTATCTAATTCCAGTATTTCAATAGTCTATACTCTGTTTTGCATTTCTTCGGCCTTTAGACAGGAAATTGACGTGGCAGGGCCCCTTGGATCATCAATACCTATCACATTTAACCCTCTGCTGCCTTCGTTTATTATCCAGCGGCTCACCCAAACCTACAATTCTCTTGTATCCACAAGTATGCTCTGCGACTGTCAATTTTATGGCTATTGCCGCACTATACCTCGGCTATTATACCCCGTACAAGGACAGGGTTGACCGATGGCCAAGGCTGTCACGTCACCAGTATGTTTCTTTCGCCTACATGCTGGCATTCATGTGTTCCTTCTATTTTAATGGGGCTATTTTTGGGGTTCTAAACAACTTTCAACATGGTGCCCGTGTTGATAGTGAGCAATCTTTGCACCATCTTTGACCTATGAGTCAGCGTCGTTTGAAGACGTGACTCATCCTTGTGGCGTCCTTCAGGTCTATCCTTGATTGGTATCATTTCCGTCTGGTTTGCTGTTGAAATCAAATAGCATCCGGAAGCTTTCCATCAGAAATTTGTGGACATTGTCGTGGATTTTCTACTACTATTTTGGTTGAACACAGTTTTACTGTGATTCCACTGCCATTTTTTACTATTTCATTTATTATACTGTATCATTTTATTACATTATATTTCAACTTTTTCACTTCGCTGATGTCACTGGATTCATTTTTGGATCAGGGGGAAGATTCTTTTGCTATTTCTTCAATCCCTTATCACTCTTCAATTCTGCGGCGCCCATTTTGCCTGCTATCTGATCCATATTTTCTTTTTCATGGCTTGCTTTTCCTTCAAATGACATGTTCAAAAGGTTTGCTATGTTCCTTCGATCCTCCTCCTTTCATTTAAACACAGCTATTTTTGGCAGGAATATTTTTTTCAAAAACATGCCATTTGATTCAACCTTTTTAACCGTTCCTCCGAAAGGTTTCAAGCTTCGACTAAAAAGTTTTACTCTACAAATGGTAGCAAGAAGATAATGTGCTGCACAACTTCGATAACTTCTTCTTATTCCTTAAATTTATTTGTTCAAAAAGTTACTTTGATGAGAACAACACATCATTAAAAGTTAAAGAAATTTTTTCATTACTCAGGCTGATGTGACAACTATGCATTCCAGGCTGAAGAACTGAAAGAAAGACATTTTAAATGAAGAAGAAACAAAACTAAAGAGAAAAGGTAAGAAAAGAAGGAATTACTGCGTACATATATGCGAAAATGAATGTTCGGGTAGTTTGAAAATTGAAATGTTCGAGGAAGCATTCCTGTATGAGAAAGGTGGAAAGGTTGTACGGCTTTCTCTGTTTCGGTCACTCGAGTTTTTGGATGTTTTCTCAAGTTATTATTCAAATTAGTTGTCATTTGTTCGGTTTCAAATATAGGAACTGCTGTTTTGAGCAGCTGGGGAAGACTTTTTCCGAAGCTATGAAAAAGTTTAGGATTGATGGGTATGATGTGGAGACCTCTGCAAAATAAAATGAAAAGTGGATCAGAACTCAGGAAGCTTTCACTGCGACGCTTTTTGAATAATTTTTTGAGCAATTTTCCTTGAAAAAAGGATTCCTCCAAAACCAAAAAGGGGCGAAAGTAGTAGCCTTTACTGCAGCTACCTGAACCTTATCCCTCCACGTTGTTTTTCTTTGTGTTCTGTTCAAGTGTTTCTTCAATGGGTCACTGTCACATCGCCTTCCTTACGTGCTTCTTCTTGGCTACAACAGTTTTTTTGCTGGCATAGTTATGACACGCCTTTTGGCTTGGTATGTAAATGAAAGGACGTAGCACAGCTTATTGTTGCTAATCTAATAATATTGATGTTGTTTGGAAACACTTACTATCCCTGTGTTCCATTTCCATGGAAAATCCACCGCAGAGTTATAGCCATGCATTAGTTGCTGCATGTCCGTCGGAGAACCAATTGAATGTTCGACAAATGTACGACGGGAAGAAAAAGAGTCAGTGAACGATACTAATTTGCGTGTACGGATCCTGTTCGCTCCACCTAGAACAAGTGTCAGTAGTCCGACACCAATTCGTATCGTGGATTAAACCCTGGGTATGACGATTTCCACTAATCATAATAGTTTTCGGTCTCATTTCGTTCATTTCGCTTTGAAAAGAATTTCTGTCCCTCTGTCCGCTGAAAGGTATGTGAATACGGACTTTTCCCTACGTATCACATCTTGATCCCAGCCACTTGATGTCTGTATGCTAAACATACAAGCTGTTTTAACGTTGCACAGCTAGTTTTCGTCCACATGGATACTTCATTTCACGTGTTTGCTCGTGCCACAGTGCAGCGCTTCAAGCTGTGGATTTCTGTTTGAGACCGGCTCGACGTTGGCAGGTCCGTTTAGAGTTTTGTCAGGGGGTTGCGATGATCTTGGCATTTGGCACTATTTCCTCGTCCATCCCGCAGTCGCTGATTTTTCCTTTTTGAATCCTGGTATTTTTGGCGCCGTATCAATGTCCAGGAATCGTTTAAATTTCTTGCCTGGTCCATGTTTACCCCAAAAGCAAACAGGTGACTTTTTGTTTGCACAAAAAGCTGCCAGCCATCTCCCTGGTGGGTTTGATGTCCCATCCCGCTGAAATGCAGCCCATATCTCGCTGAACATCGCTCATGTCGACCGAAATTGAAAATATCTGCAGCTAATGAACACCGACGACGGCGTTGCCTGACGTCATGGCTGTATAACGCGCCGAACCGGACCTCCTTGCTTTTTCCAGGTGTCTCTGCGTCTCTAACGCTGTATCTTGTCAGAACGGCTGTATAATTGACCGTGTAGTTCCTCGTCAGGCATTTTATGAGGCCGTATTGGCATCGGAAATGTGGTTGTTGGTGTGCTACAGCGTCGCGCATTTGACACGTAGCGATTAATGCGCAGTCGATCTGCCCCGTCCATCCGACCAGCATCTGCTCTGCGTTTCTGGACAATTGAATAGCGCAATTCGTTTGAATAGCTAAGAATGTGTATCAGATGGCTTAGTCATCTTGTTTGGACGACTACTATGCCAGATCCTGTGTGATAAGAGGAGGTGGCTGAAGTTTGGGGGGGATGGGAAGGGGTTGTTGCCACTGCTTTGTGATTGGCTCATCTAAAAGACATTGTCACCCTTCAACATCAATTCATCCGCTTTGTTTATTCGTACATCGTGCTGCTATTGGTGTATACAGAACGAGTAGCTACATTGAGGCAGGAAGGGCGAACGAAGGAACCAATCGCAGAGCAGGAGCCACTCCCATTTTCCATCACATTGCTATTCTCTCAGGTGATGATAGCAACTAGAAATTTCTTTTCGTCATCTTGATACCATTATTATGCCAACCAGGTTCGTTAGGTGGAAGAACTTATTCTTTTGCTCGACGTTTCGTCCGTCTGAGAAAGAGGGAAGGGAGAAAATTCCACATTTCCTGCCAAGAAGTATTTTTATGCAAAAATTTCTCTGGCTAAAGCTAAAGTGACGGCTGAAGGATATAGGTAACAAGAATTTCCCTTACTTGTCATTTCATTTATGTCGAGCTCTGTCATGTCTAGCGTTTGCGACTTAGTTTTCTAAAGATTCCACAGTAATATCATCCTGCCTAGTCATATTTGCCCTTTTTGTCCTTCCTATTTTTCACCATAGAATATTCTCCACTGCAGAGTTCCTAATTCCAGTTTCGTCCCCCCTCCCACCCTCTCCTCTCCACGATGCACATGCCTTGTACGCTCCTTTCAAACACATTTTTTGTGACTTTTTGCTCTCCACCTGTCTGCTTTTTGTGTTCATTTTCCCGAAACAGCGCTCTCTTTTTATTTATTCATTTATTGACATATATATTTATTCATTTCTCATTAAAATGCACTCGATGTGCTCCACAACCCGTGGTACGAATGACCATAATACCTCTCCCACATTTAAAGCTTTTTATTTGAATAATATTCCGGTATTTTTTATTGATTAATTCCGAATCTGATTGCGAGTTTCAGTGGTTGTTTGATATCGTTTCCCTTATCCTTAATCCGTCGCCAGAGCTCGCTTTAATTTTCTGCTAGCGCTATCACACATCGTGAGAAGTTTCCTAAATCCATAGTCCTTACAAATTCATTGATTCTCAGTGATTTTTATTAATACTAGCAGTTTTATTATCTTTATTATTACCAGCCCTTTATTACTAGTAGACCACAGTTTCTGTTATTTTGAGCGACGTGATAGCAACAATCAGCTTAACCCATACAAGTACTTATTTCTGTCTTGTTGATTTCTTTTCAAATCACAAAGGTAAACCAAGGAATTTACGCGACACCTTGAAAGGTGATACAGCGTAGAAGTCGTTCAGTTTACGACTGCACTCGACGTAGTTACTGAAATAAACCGAAACATAAACCGTCGTGCGGAGAACATTCGCTCGAGATTGCTAATAAAAGCTGCACAAATTGTTCCGGAGCTTATTAAGCTCGTTGTATTACTCAATGACTTGCAGTATAGTAGTATTGTTCTTCTATCTTTGCCAAAAAAGCAAAATTCACCACTGTTAATTATGAATAGTTGAAATAAGAAAAAGAGGCATCGAAATTTATGGATAAGAAGGAAGTATGGTAGCACTTCTGTGGCTTTTGTTGCTCCTGTCGTGCTAATGTTATCGCATTCCGAAGCCTTACCAAATTTCAAGAAACGTTTTGTTTTCTAGAAACTTAGTAGATCCCTGAAGAAATCCAAGAAATGTTGAAACATATCTCGGATTCGAAAAACCAAAGGTTTTTTCCCAGTTGTTTTTCATCTGCCCACCCAGATCGCCTAAGTTGTTCGTTGTTTATTGAAACTCTTTGATAAATGTTCTTCAGAAGCAGCTGCGATAGTCAAGAGCCAGAGCAGCTGAAACTAAATTTAGATGGCTCGGCAGGTCTTTCAACGTATGGGGAACAAAAATAGCGTCTGAAAATTGTCCTGTAAAAAATGGCAATTTGCCACAGCCAAGGACTTCACGAAGAGACTTCTGCGTTTCTGCGCCGTTCAATTTTTCTCTAACCAGGACTTCAGGATGCTTCCCTGATCAGGACTCTCCAACTCTAGATATCGTAGCATTGTTTAATTTACGGGTACTTAATAGGTTGAATCCCGTTTTACAGTTATAAGATTTCTACCTGTTCTGCGGGTCTTGTTCCTCTAAATTGTCCCTGAAGGCTATTGGATTTCCAGGATAGCGTTTAAATCCCGTCTTTTGTCCATCCCTTAAGATCCTCCCCACAGCCCGCAATTGCAGGAAAGCTGTCGAATTCTTATTGTCCCGGATATTCGACGAACATTCTAATGGTCGTGTCTTAGATTCCGTGTGAGACATAGTGAAAAATCCAAACGTGCATGTCCTTTTTTTGCGCCGGTCAGGTTCCCCGTCAGAGAAAAGGTGGTCATTTCCGTGGCGAGTCAATTTACGGACCGGTCGTACCGATGTTCGGCGTCGGTGCAGCCCACGTCATGAGGGAAAAAAGCCGTCCCTTTCTCACTTGTGTCACTCAAACATCGATTTCTTCTCGCTGTATTCCCATCTGACATCTACTGACATCACCTGACATGATTTTACCTATTCATGTTCCTCAGAATATGTAGGTTCGAGGGTACTGACCAGTCCTCCTCGTTTGCTTTGTTACTCAATACTACCGGGCGTTCCAGTTGGTGTAGTCACACTAGCCGGTGGCTCGACTGAGATCGATTCGTATTGAGGTTGTCAACTCGCATTCCTCTCGCTTTCACTGTCGGCAACGGTGTTGATAGCGAGTGCTATGTACTTGAAGATCGCGTTGAGCAGTTTTTCCGTTCCGCTTAGGACCAGATTTTCGCGCACGCCGACGCCGACTTTCATGCGTTCGCATCCGCGCACGCGCGCGCGCTCATTTTACGCCACCTGTAACGAGCTCGTTAATATGTACCTCGTAGGCACGAGATAGACGGAAATGCACGGAATTCCCACGATTCGCTGAGATTCTGCAGCGATGACGTCGTTCGGTGGTGGGGGGGGGGAGGTAGGGCTTGTACGCGGCTGTCGGTGTTTGCCTTCACACCAAGGATCCTGTTCTGGGTTGGGTTCAGGAACTGAAATCCGAAAATCCGCTCTGTCACCTGTGCTGCTGACCCCGCTGGACCATCTAGCCTATGCTTCATGTGTATCCTACTATTTATGTATGACGCTCCGAGCAGTAGATCACGCCTCCAGAGCTTTTTCTGCTCCTTCGGTCCCAGAAACTGGATACAGACCCTGTTCTGCTTCCGTAGCGTGCAACGAGGACAGTTCGCTCTTCCCAGGCTGCCTAGGTAACGTAATCCGAATTTCCATGTTGAGTAGCAGCTCCGACGAAGAGCTGACGGGCCGGAAACCGGCACTCCGCGCTGGCTTGCTGGCCTTATTTGCAGATTTGCCTGCTATTTGCCGCCTCCCGTTGTTCTTTCTTCGGTTTAGGTGGAACGGTTTGGTCCATCATAGAACATGTCCCATTACTGGCCTATTTAGCACAGAAGAATTGCTTGTCAACATCGCATTAAGTTGCCTACCTTTTACGGGAAGAATGGGCATTTTTTTCTCAGAAACGTTTCATTCCCGCTTTTTTTTTCTCGGGAAATTGTGCATTTTTTATTCTTATATTTACACTTTGCACATTCTTATCCCTATTAGTTGTCTATTCCTGTCACTTTTCCACTTTTATTAGTCATAATGGAAAAAATGTGGATATTGGAGGTTCATTTGTTTCTGATCAACAGTCACTTTTTAGCACCTCAGTTCTTGCTTTTTTTTCCTGGAAAGTTGCCAAGTTTCACAACCTGGAGCAGTACCGGTGATTCACCTGCTTGCCATTTCGACCGCTCTGACTCATTCATGCCAAAATGCTATTTTCGGCTGTACAAATATCCGATCATTGAAATATCCTGTGCATTAGATGCTGGATTTTATCCACGACATTCTAATTCTATTCCATCATGTTTAATCCATCCGGATAAAGCGACCTTCACTCAGTTCGTGTGGGTAGACGCCAGTGACGCAGGGGATGGGGGCGAGTAGACCGAATTTTTGAAATTGTTTCATGAAAAAAATTGAAAACTTTTGGTTTGTCTTTTAATGTTTATTTTCGCTGTCGTTAATAATTGAAATAAATAAAATAATGAAATAGTACAATTAAAATAAAAATAAAAAGTAAAATAATTAAAATAGAATGAAAATAGTCAAATATCCTTATTATTTTTATTTCCCATCCGGGTCCCCAAAGCGGCGGTTACCCTACTTTTTCCCACCCACTTTCTGTGTCCGCCATTGGTATAAACCAGTACAGTAAAGAATTATCCGTGGATAAACGCCCCAGATGGCGGTTACCTTTTCCAAGTATTTCCTGGCTAGTTATCTATATCCGATTCGCGGATATCCAATATCTACTCTATCTTCAACTTGTATGGTGTGTTGCAGAGCATTTTTGCCAGTGGATGAGCACTTAGATTCCAGTGGATAAAAATCTTGGACACCCTCAATTCTCCTATCTAGGTCAGATGTATTGGATGGGAGACTAGAACTGCAATTTTTTTAGTTTACCATGAATATCACCATCGTTGGTCCGACTTTGAAAAAAAAAGTTCGAAATGAGTGCTTGGTCAAATGGGCGTGGCTTCACTCATTTTCACCTTCCGACCAGGCTAAAAAACAGCTGAATATGGACGGATTTTTCTGTGTGGACAATACTTGCCATGCAGTTTGTATTTCGCTGATCGTCGTGCCGCAAGCCTTCACAACATGATCAATTCCCGATAGGTCCTGAATTTATCATCTCTGACGAATTTGTCCCCTTTTTAACCTTCCACCGACCGTTACGAAAGGTTGTGTTGAATATTAATGGGTGAATTCATTTAGCACAGAGTTTTCGCTGTCATAAGTACTGTATCACGAAGTTAGTGTTGTTCAACTGTGGGAACCGGCTGCATTTTTGCAGCACGCCTGCAGAAAAGTTGCATGTTGCTTGCAAAATCCAGTCAGCGCACGGGATATGGATGTGGTGCAGAGATGAAATCAGTGGATGCTGTGCTGAATCATCGCTCTGCCCATAGCTTTAGCAAACGATGGGTAAATTTGTGTGGTGTTGGCACGTTTACCATGAGTAGGCCTAGTTGCCTCATTGGGATTACCCGGGGTAAACTCGTTGATTTAGGACGGGTAAATTTGTGGGGGTGTTGACACGTTAACCTTAGGTTCCACTAACTCTCTTGAGTGCAGCAACGGTGAATGCGTTAATTAACGGCGCGGTAAACGCACTTCTTAGGGTATACTTGTGATGAATGCCACTTCATTGTTTACCCCGAACTTTGCTGTAGGGTCTGTTACCCCGTAGTAAACGATTAACTTCATTTTCAATTATGAATACCACCTCGGGCTTGGGAACGCATGATTACCCAGGGCAAACGTGTTAGCACCCTCACTTTTGCCCGTCATTAACCTGCGCCTGGATGCATCATTGAGATTACCCAAGGTAAAAGTGTTGAGTCCCGTGTTAGCTATTGGTAAATTTGTATAGTTTTAATTTGTTTATGTACGTCGAGAAATCTTAGTGATACATGCGGCCTCTGGGGTGGCCTGGTTGCATCGTAGAGATTACCCAGGGTAAACGCACTGACCGAAAACGGGTAAAAATTGTTTGTGGGGTGTTAATATGTTTGCCCTGGCACAGAAAATGGCATGATCGTGTAACGAAGACTTTGGAGTTACCTTACCTTAACTTACCGAAATTCACCTATGGTGGGGCACTTGGGTGAAGCTGTAGCTTTTCCTCTTGTTTTTACCCGGGAAAGTAATCAATTTCGAGCTAATGGGAGTTAGAAAACTTCAAAAACACATTTAAATCCTCCTACCCGGGACCGAATGCATCATTGAGGTTACCCATGTTAAGCGTGTTTGTATGCCCAAATTTACCCTATAGCTGGGGCCGCATGCATTATTTGGATTGCTCAAGGTAAACAGTTAACCCCACACAAGTCAACCCATTGCTAACACGACTTTCAGCACGTTTACCCTAGGTAATCTCTATGACGCATCCAGACCCTGGTGTCCATCAACATGTTTACCCATACGTGAGGTTGTCTCTACCCGGCAGGTACCCATAGGTTGTTATCATAAGCATGGGTATGAAATTACCCATTCCTCCAGTGATGCATTCGGGCCTGACAACTTCTCATTCAACTTGGACTGATCTTTCAGGGTAATCCCGAAGAAAAAAAAACGTTCTGTGCGAATCAGCGCTTCCCATCGGTGCTTCCGCAGGTCTCAAGCACTCGCGCTTCCCACTACACCGACGAGTGCTTTCTGAGCGAACGCCGAGTGTTCGCTTAGAGGGTCATTTTGTTATGCTAAGCGCTTGTTTATGGCGTTAGTCTACGCCCCGTGTTTGATTGGCGGCGGTTCACGCCCGGCGATGGCCGTGCTTGGATTATTCTCGTCAGTAGCGGCGCCTTTAGTGCCTTGAATGCTCCTATCCAGTAATGCTTTGGTAATGGACATGCTGCTGAATCGCGGTTGCGATGTATTTCTGCATGGGATTGTACGCGGTGGCACGAAAATGGAACGTGTGCTTTGGGTGAGGCGTCTCAATGATCCTTTTCTGGCAACCATCTGGGTAGGAAAGGTAATGAACTAATGGCTCCCACCCATCCCTTCTCCTCCATGTTTGAAAAAAAATTTGGAGAGTTCTGAAAAGGGCAAAAAATGCAAAGTCTGTAGATCTCTGTTTTATACTCGCTTTTGCAGAGGTTTTTATCATTCTCAATTTTTTAACCATTTAATTTTCCTTAAAATAGAATATAATAAAATCGACAGAAGTTTTGTACTTGCTCATTTCCTGCTCTGCGTTTCCAGCATAATTTTCAAACATTCGCCAACTGTTTGAAATCACTCTTCCATCACCTTTCTTGAAATTCCTGGGGGTGGATGCATTATTGAGATTACCCAGCGTAAACGTGTTGATGGCCGTGTTAGCGATGGGTAATTTTGGGACGATTATTTGCTCAAGCTACTTCTACACAATTGATAGTCGCTATGCCAAGATTCAAAGAAGGTTGAACATGGACACAATTTTGGGACGTAATGACAGTTTTAACCTGGGTAATCTCAATAATGCATGCGACTTCCTTCTTCCGGTTACTCTTTCTGACATAGACTCCCTCATTTCTTTATCTGCAGTGTCATTCTGCATCAATTGCCTCCAGTGATCGAATGCATCACTGTAAGGATGGGTAATCTCATACCCATCCTGTGGTCGCCTGCATCGTAGAGATTACCCGAGGTAAACGTGCTAGCAACGCACAAATTTACCCATCCTTGACATGAGCGCAAAGACGTTTACCTTGAGTAATCTCAATGTTTCATCCAGGTCCTGGATTTAGCTAATTATCCATGGGTATCGGCTGGGTATAGACTACCTAAGCATGTAAACATGTTGGTGAGTGCCAGTAAAAGGGATGTGCAAAGGGTAAATTTGTGTACGTTAACACGTTTACCTTGGATAATCCAGTGTCAATCCTGACCGTGGATGCATCATTGAGATTAGCCAGGGTAAACGCGTAGATCCCCATGCTAATCATGGCTAAGTTTGTGTGGCTTGACACGTTTACCCTGGGTAATCTCAGTGATGCATACGGCCTCTATGCCCAAAGTACCAAAATTGAAGAAAGCATTCCCATTTTGCATTTCGAAACCAAATATTCCTGTCACAGCATACCAGCGAGCAAATCTTATACATAGAAGTGTACGATATAAGGGAAGAATAACCAGCTCAAGCTTTTTTTGTGCAAAAATATCTTTCTGGAGGAGCTGAGGAAGGAAAAGGCGGTAAGGCATGGGAAATTCTTTTCATTTTTGGTAGACTACGGTATTTCTTGTCATTGCTGCTCTGATAGAAGGTAAATATGCATGGTTTCACAGAGCAGAAGTATCCTGAGTGGGGAGGAACTTTTCATTGTTGAAATAATGGTTATTGATCGATTTTTCTCAATATTCCATGGATTTAATAGGTTCTACATCATGAGGAGTGCTAGTTCGATAGATCGAAGCAATTCGATCGGGTTTTGATCGAAATCGATCGCGTCGTCCACACAAGAACAGCAGTGGTGTTCGTTGTGTTGTCGACACCGTACAGACGTTGGACGGAAATCGATCCGACCTCATTAGTGCGTCCGTAGTGTTTGCGTTACGCATATGCGCTGTGAAAGCAGCTTTTATGGAGCGAATAGGTGCTAGTGAGTGCTTTTATCGGGTACCTGGTGCTATTGCTTGTCCTTTCTTGGGCTCCACAGCTGCCATTTACTCATTGTTTGCCGTACTTGACGTTTTTTCCTTACTTCATGGGAAGAATAATTTTGCAGGGGCAAGATTGATGTCATTGTTTCTTGTTATGCTGTGTTCGATATGAATGATTCATTTCTGGGCTGCAGCAGCTTTCATAATGGCCCAGTGTGATGGTTATGCATGCAGCAATACCCATGAGATTTGAAAAAGACTACGAAGTAGTAAAGAAGTAAACAACCTCTCCATCAAGGAGGAAATAGGAAAAAATAGAGCTTCTGAGCTTTTCTTGTTAACTTTGGAGCATATGTTTAACCCTTGTTTCAGGTCTTAATTTCTTCTAAATCCAAACTTTTCTCTTCGTTCTTCTTCTGGGTCCGCTGACTTCATTCTTTCCCATATATAAAACTATCTAGCTGATTAGTTTTGCTTGTGATAGTTAACTGTGGCCTTCACTATTACTATACCGTTCATAGTTGATTAGTTGGTTCCTGAGAAGAAGTTTCGCTATGGTCCCCAGTCCAATTCGTGTCCTTGTGAAATTATGAATACTCATTGGACAACTAACTTCCAACTGACTTAATATCTGACTTATGGTTCATATTCTGAAGCTTTGTTTTTGTTTAATTCTTTGTAATTTTTTGGTTTCTAAAAAATTTTTATTGATTGTTTCTGTTATTCAATTTTGTTCATTTAAATTTATACTCAAATTTACGAATGGTTATACACTGCGCAGGCATGTTAAACTTATACAGATCTGATTTTACCGTTTGTTTGCTATTTGTTTCCTATTTTAGGCTTGTTCTTCGTCATTCTTATTCTTCACCTTACCTGTCGAAACCTGCTCTATGGCTAATAGATGCGCCAAGGTTAATTTTATTGGGTTCTGGTTCTTTTTTGTAGTTTTGAGGCATTAAGTACATACAAGTGTGTAGATTTCTCTCGAAGTATTTTCAGCTTTCTATGGATGATAACAATCTACTTATCCACTTGCCTTGTATATTTTAACCGTAACCAGCGCAACAGATCACAACTGTAGTTCTGTACGAGCAAACTTGTTTTCTGTTGCACTAAATTTCATGTGTACTACGCTAGATGATAGGTCACGATGCAAAAACAGTAGAGTAATATATCATCACGCAACCCCGTTCTGCTTCGGGATTTTAAAGTAGGTCAGTTATCCATCACTAGTTTTAACTTACTTTGGACCTGACTTGGTAGCGTTTCTGTAATTTATTTGTGTTTTACGCGGTCACCTCTGACGGATGTGTCCTGTTGGACGATTCTCATTAGTGCGGATTTCGTGAAAATCTGCATCACCCACACCTCAATCGATTTGGTGGGAGTTCCGGGACATAGAACTGTTGTTTGGGGAGTTGAGGGACGAGCCATAGTGGTTCTGTGGAGGAATACTTCATTTTACTACGGACTTATGCGTGCGTAAGTGGAAGCTTGGTTTGAAAATTCACCTATTTTCTTATATATTTATTATTTTACATGCTTACGCGTTAAGTTATAACAATACTTCCCTGGTGAGGTAAGAAATGGAAGCATAAGATAGATTTCTTTCAAATATACGCTTCATAGGCACCTATGGCATTGTGAATTATGATTGAATTTTCAGATAATTAAATAGGTAATGTGAATAACTAGTAACGGCTCAAATTGTGGCTGAATTTCTCAGTTATTGTGTACAGTCACTTTCGAGAACGACAGCAGTAAGGTGTCCTAAGGCACAAGTTGAATTTGAAAAAAAATCAAGTATGATGTCATAGTATATGCTTCAACTACTTTCCAGCTATATGTAGGCTTCTTTTCCCTCATATTTTCTTCTTTTTTTTTTCTTCTGGGAACACCGCGCTCGGCAGGTTCTCATCTTTCATGTGTTGCCATGGGTTCCACAGCACATATCGAGGTCGTTTCTGGCGTTATTTATGCTCTTAGTGCGAAGCATTGATTTTTTTCCTCTGCTAGAAGATGGGGACGGTGTTTAGGAAATCGCAGCGAGAATCGCGTGATATCACGTGGCGTTCTATGGGACATTTGCATAACACGATTTGTGTGCCGCCGCAACTGCCTGCCGCTCTGCGGCGGCGGCAACCCGTCGCCGACGCACATGTCAATTTTTGCATTGCAAACGATGTGTTTCGTCGCAATCAGCTCTGAATCTATCCATTATTATGGTGATTGTGTTAATTTCTATGGAATTGCTGGGGATAGTTGGGTCAAAACATGCGACTTCGCCCGGCGTCCGCACGAATGGGGCATTCCACAGAATTACGAGTAAGTTACAGCTGAACCTCGTGTGGATATAGTGCGCTTCACTGAGGAACACAGTTGTGGAGATATTAGAGAAAGAGAGAACGCGAGAAAGTGTGCGGTATTTGGAGAGGCAGGCAAGAAATGAAGATTCTAGGCACAAATACTCAGCTATCGTCGTTCTTCAAGCAGGGT
This sequence comes from Ancylostoma ceylanicum, assembly GCA_000688135.1. Classification (NCBI taxonomy): domain Eukaryota; kingdom Metazoa; phylum Nematoda; class Chromadorea; order Rhabditida; family Ancylostomatidae; genus Ancylostoma; species Ancylostoma ceylanicum. The sequence continues at coordinate 271,822 of JARK01001353.1, read as the reverse complement.
ACAGTACAAATTTAAAGGGCAGTGTCATAAGAAAAAATTATAGTACAATACGGTTAGCTTATCCCCTATGTTTTGTCTCTCGTTATGTTTCTTTGATATTTTTAATATTTATTTATTATTTTTGTTATTTATTTGTTATGTCCTGGATAAATTCGAAATATGCTTTCCACTTCCATTCGTGGTAAATTTCTCCTATTTTTTGCCGCATTCCTCCCATTTTCTTCCGGAATTCGAACGTAAGTCGATGATTGCGAATCACAAGAGTTTCACGATCACTTACAATCATGTTATACTGCTAAGCTGAAGCTTATCGTGTTTCTGTTTAGCTTCTCATGGGAACTAGTTAATCCCCGTAATACCAAGGAGGACGCATCAATCACTTTGACATGTTGTGGGGGAGACGCTGTGTTTTTCTTTTTTTTTTCTTGCTTTTTTCCTCCTGTTTTTGAGCGATGAGGTGACAAGATCGAAGGTTACACAGGTGTGTTGCAATTTATATTTGGAATCCGAGTGGAATGGGAATTTAGTCTTAAGAAGAAGCACTAAGACATTATGAGATAGGGAAAGCCGTGGATTTTGTCTAGGCTTTTCATAGTTGCCTTTTTTACGCAGTGAATACTGTTCAGAAGTGCTACCCTATGACTTTTCCCCTGGAATCGCAGGTGAAATTTCGTTTGTTTCCATCTTGCTGCTGTCGTAAACGTGGCCTCCAGCAAAAAGTTTCTTTTTTCATTGGTCCAATGCAATTCTACGGTAGCTCTCCAATGTTTTCACTGACTTTTTTGTTCCTTTTTTTTCTCTTATTTGAATGGCTATATTGTTCCTGTCCAATTTTTGTGATGTTGGACTTCAATAAAATGTAATGAAATAGAAAAAATATCGCGCGCCGGGTGTTTTTAGGGTTTTTTTAACCGATTGCTTTTGGATTATTTCCAGCACTGTTTGCTATATTTCTTAGAAGTTTATCGTTTCTTTCTTTGCATTTCTAGCCGTCTTATGCAAATATATAGATTTCCCAATAGATTAGAGCAGTGAATGGTTTTTTTTATTCACAATAGTCATCTCTCCCACGACTTATTATATTTCTGTTTCGATCGCTTGATTCTTCCCCCTAGTATTCACTCACTTTCCGTTCTGTTACTAACATGGCCTGTTCTTCATGGTTTTCAGCGGCAAACGCTTGTATGCGCATTTATAACACACCTCTCCCGTGTTCATTTATAATTCGTCATTTCTACCCATCGATTTTGCCCGACTTTTTTCTCGCTTTCTGCCCAAAAGCGCTCGCTATTCATTAAAACCCTCCCGCCGAACGCCCTTTTGATTCAGTGCTGCTTTTATTTCGCTATGAGCATTCACCTAGCTATTGCTTGACTTCGTCATGCATCTAATTCTTGCTTTAAATCTCTGGCCGGAACTCTGGCAAAGTGGCGAGAGAGCAGAGCGAGCCGGCTCGCTATCTCTGTACTGAGTCACGGTCACGCCGGCGCCGTCGGGCGCAGTTTGTTATGCTATCGATTGCTGATCGTTTGTTGTTCGGTCCATATAAACGTTTTTCTTGCTGCAGTTTCAGGATGCTCTAGTAGAGCATGATTCTGCTGTTGTAAAATAGCAGTTGATCACGATGATGGCTACGGTAGCGTCGTCGACGTCGACGATCTATGAGAATATTTCGGACACGCAATCGGCTAATCATTTGGAGGATTTGAAGCTGGAGGATTCGGGCACGTACGATGCGGATTCGAGGAGCAATTCGAATGAGAAGGTGTGTCTTTTCGAGGATTTGATGCTTTTTTTCGAATTTGCATGTTGGGCACCATTTTCTGGTTTGAATTGATGGGCTTCGGCATTCCTCAGATATTTGCATGAGATTCGGGCAGCTGTGAACGTTCTTTATGCTCAATCAATGAGCGATATCGCCGCAAGAATGGAGCGCAGCTTCGTTTCGCATGCGAAAATTCTGCAGAGAAAATGAAATCTCAGGTCATTATGCAGCCAGCTTTAGCTGTTCAAAGAGCTTTTAGTTGTGAGTTCTCGCTTTCGTTGAACTCCATCCGGGAAAACAAACAAGGTCTTTGTTTGGTTAATCGTTATCACCTTGTGGTTTTGTGCTGACGCTTCAAAATGTTGAAATCCACCCAGCAAATCATAAAAAATTGTACTTTTATAATCTAGTCGTTTTATATTTGGGTTTTGAAGCAAGTGACCCTTCAAAGGAACTTTTTGTAAGGAAAACCAAGCGTCCGCGCGCAAATTTAGTTGGGCGAAGGCCTATATATTAAAAGTAACAAAAACAGAAATCATTTCGGAAGTTGATGTCAAAAATAACAACAATGGAGTATTGATCTGACACTGCATACAGTGAGCGTCGATGGTGGTGGCCTTTCTGCGGCCTCGAAAAGCACGCAGCACGACCGCGCAGCTCGAGCAGGGATCCCCTCCGGGACAGCAAACTATGGGATTTTCTTGATAGTTCGTTAATTTTCTTATTAGTTAACATCAAATGTGATGAACAAGAAAACCCAGATTCGCCACTGCGACGACGATTTTATCGTGAGCGGCGCGGTCGCTCCGCGTGCCTTTCGAGGCCGCATAAGGGTCACTGTCATAGACGCCTACTGTATTTGCCTCTGTTAGTAGGTAGAGCAAGTTCAGTGTTTTCAAATTTGTTCCAAAATAGGATTGATTTTGGTTTACTTTCCGCTCTATTTGATTCTTATGCATTGAATTATGCTGAAAAATATCCTCTTTTTTGACTTTTGTTCTTCACTTAGTTATATGTACGGGACTACTAATAGTCATTTCATCTTTCGTAACATTTACCCTCCCGTTTAATAACTGATTTTTTTATCAATAAGAAGAAAAAAAACATTTCTTCGCTACTGTGACAGATGTCGCGTGATAGTTTACCTGTACTTTTGAAGTGAAATAGTCAACACGAAGGGAGTGGTTCGTTGTTTGCTGAGGTTGTTGATATCGTCTAGGCTTTTGGAGAGACTACATTTGGCGGTCAGAGCCGTCCAAGTGTTTGGAATAAGAGTTGATGGCTATTTTAGGCTATTTCGTTTGTTTGCTATTTCTTTCGTGTCTGAAGCGTTTCCAACAATCTTGTGGGGATCTTTCGCGCTGCGAACTACTGTTGTGTGAGAAATATTTAAGAGGAATTGCGGTATACTTGCTTAATTAATGGCCATTGTCGATATTATGAGTACATCTAGCTGCAATTTGATCAGAAATTCTCCTTTGGTTCTTTTTTGTTTGGAATGGAGTGCACATGTACTAGAAGGGCAGCTATTAATCTCTGGATGCTATAGTAGCACGAGTACTTGTGATTAGGACTGAATGTATGGCTTCATAATAGCATTAGCCTTTTAGAACAAGTTCTCATTATTCGAGATTTATCCCCTCAAATAGTAGCGCTTAAACGAGTATTGATTGGTCTTGTGAGAAGAAATTGTTTTACAGAACAGTAGTTTTGGATAATAGGGTCTTTTAAGTTGTTAAATATGAACGATTATTATATTTGATTTACGTTTCGTGTACTACCTTATACGGAAATCAAACAAAAAGTATAGGCCTTCAATCCCCACGGATTGAACTTCGACGAACAAGATGAAGTCAAGATGGGCGTCTGCAGTACACTCCCTTTACTGTGCCTCTTGTATTTCTGTGCCTAAATATAACTAAAATGCTATTCAACAAAGCAAATAACAATTACATTGCGTATTTGCTTTGTTTGGCATTTAAGTTTTGATAGATTCAGCAATTGCTTCTTCGCTAATGGTGCGTCATAGCCTCATTTTTCCACGAATATTGGTGCAGAGCTGGTTTTTGAAATGTAAAACAAATGCGATGATTGCACTATTGAATATCGTGTTTCCACAGCTACAGTAGCCTCATTTGTGGTGGGAGCAACGACGACCATTAATGCCCTATTTGATATTGGAGATGGCTAGGTTTTTGGTATGTTTGGTGTAATTGTGGGCCAAGAATGGTGCTTCACGATCGTTGATGTAGGAGAATAGAGGTTTTTGCAAGGGAATTAGGCTGTATGTTGAGGTTTTAGCTGACTAGGGCTTGCAACGGGTAGGAAGGGCATTTTTATGAGATAAATGGTTCTTGAAATGATTCATTCGGCTCATATAATTATGCACGTGAAAGAAAGAAGGGTGCAATAGTTTTGAATCGTCCTCCACTTTGTTATTATTCGCACGAAATTATGGACCTATACATTGTAGCAGGGTTTTCTTTTCTTCAAAGAGCCATCTTTTACGGTCCATGTAAGGGTAGGAACGAAACGGACATTGTTTATTTTTATTTTCCTCTCTACTCTTTTTTTAAATTGTGTGTTTGTCTGTGTCTATATTGCCTTTACAGATCACAAGCTGCTCAGCGTCTCCTGAATTGAGCTCTTCCCATCAAGATGACGAGAAACATATCTATACGAATATCCGTGAGATGGATGAGTTAAACAACCGGCCGTTCCCACCGGTGCCTGATGTGACGGACGTGCCACGTCGGAATCTTAACAACGGATGGATGGAATACGAGACGGAGGCGGGCAGGTGGGCACGATCAATTTGGGTTTTTTCTTGGTTGGCCTGTGGGAATCGCGCGGTGTTTTTTCTTGGATTGGCTTTTTTACGGTGACGTAACGTACGGTAACGTAAGTCAGGATGACGAGTTCTTCGTTTTATTCGAAGGGTATGAGGTCGGGTAACGTTGTTCCAAGTGATTTTTTGTTGTAGTAACTGCTTAATTTATGGAAGGGGTTTGGCTCTCAGTTTAGATACTCCTGGCGCTGTTTACCAGGGTAAAAGTAGCCCAAAAGTCAGTGATTTTGAATGTTTCATTATTGTTTATCATATGCCTGGTGAAATTCTCGAGCTTTTTTTTTTTGAAAACCTTGTGAATTTGCTGTATTTTCGGCTGATTCATAATTTTTTCCCGATTTTTCTTCCAGAAAATGTATCCTTATGTAAATTTTATGAGGCATTTATGCTTTGTCACCATAATGTGACCCAGTTATTCTGTGAGGCAGACCCTCTTCTTTGTCAGAATGGCCAATTGCTCCCACGAAATGTGATTTTTCAGAACATATTTCTATAACTTCGAGACAGGAAAAAGCCAATGGATTCCTCCAAGGTTTATACGAACACCGGCACAAGTACAGGTAGCTTTGGTTCTATTTTTGCTCCCTTAATCGTTAGGTACTTTCGTTTTTTGGTGTCGCTGAGGTACCTTAGCGCCATCCAAATTTTAGATTGAAAAATCAGCTAGCTTGTGAGTAGGCTACTGTTCTACTCTTTTTAAAATTGGAAAATACCCAGATTTGTTTCTTTTTTACCTCGTTTCTGAATGGAAATCCTTGAGTTTCCTTCAATATTTTCATAGTATTTTTTTCTATTATATTTCGTCCATACATGCATTTGTATTAATGTGATTACAATGATTCTAGCCTCAAGATTCAATCGATTTCCAAAATAGGCAGCATGTATGGCAAATGTTATACAGTAGGCCACATTCGGTGGCTTTAGTCATCGATTGTTGACAATTTCTCGCATGTGGAGCACTTTTTCATATTCAACATCTAAATGTCAAACATTTACAGTGCTTCACATTACGTAACATCTGTACAAGCAACCACTGCTTTTTTTTCGTTGCTCCCCCCTTTCAATACGGCCCTCCTTCCTTTCCAGGCGATTTTGCAAGCGACACGCACAGAAGTTGACGAAAACTTCTCCACGACATCATCAAAGCACGAAGACTCGCATTCGACTGAAGATGAGTCGTCGTTAGACGTGTCGTCGTCGTCGCGGACCGCTCAATCAGACGAGGTTGTCCTGACGGAAAGCACGACGTCGTCGGAGAAGAAGCCTGTTTATGAGCACACAGAGCACACAGAGGTAGTGTTTAACTAGTAGTTTTTTGTTTTGTTTAGCGTTGGGATAATCTAGTTGCACTGAGGCTGATGCCTTCTGCTCTTTATGTAGAGAGAAAATAATATCTGTTCCAACTAAGACCTGTCTCCTCTATTTGAAGTAGCAGGTGGTTGGCAAAATTAGCCTGCTAGTGCGAGGCAATTTGTAGTCAGTGGAAAAACCAGCCGTGTCGGGGCGAAATTTTCCCATCTGGAGCAATTAGGTTGCACGTTATTGATTAACGTCGTTTCAAGGACTTCAAAAACTCGCCGCCTGTTTCTACGTATCACCACGCGGCATCTAGTAGCGACGACACGACGATGATGTCGTCGTTTCATGCTCATGTGGGACCGGATCCGTTGGGGATGAGCCTGAAACAGGTAATCAATCAAAGCTTCAGTATTTAGAAGTTGGGGGACTTCGCATGGCTTTTCCTTTGTGATAGTGTTCGATGTTTCTTCATTCTAGAATCATATTTTTCCTTGTTGCGAATTTTTTTTTGCTCTGGATGCCGATCCGGTTCCGTGATTTTTCTAGTAATTATCTGTTATTGCTTTAGAATAGTACGCGGAACCACGTGAATCAGGTGCCAGCAGCGGAGCGGTCTCAATCGTTCAACAAGAGGAAATGCTCGTTGAAAAATGTGCCACTACCTCAGGTAAGATCCTTGGATTCTTCTATACTTGCTTTTATTTTGACTCAACTTGTTGTTGTTTTAATTGGTCCTCATTGGTGAAAAGCTGCTCTTTTTTGTTTGCAATGAAAGAAATTTGTTGATCTCATTAGTTTTCTACCCGTTTATTATATATAGTAAGACTCTGTTGCTGTTTTGGTGATTTTCTCTCATCTTTCTTTTTCAATTTTGTGGTTCCTCTTTCGTGAGACAAGCAGAATGCGTGAGGTTTGGACTGAAGTTTGGCAATAGACGCCATTTGACCCCATCGATATTAGTTTATAAGCAGTTAATATTAAATTTCGGCTACAATCAGGATTTAATCTGAAATATTTCCCTGAAACATCATTCGTTTATGCTTGACAGCCTAGCGGCAACGGTCGGAAGAGTATAAGTTGCAGTTTGTCGATAAGAATTTCCCTAACGAACCGTAAATTTGATTCCGAAAGTCTCGCATATTGGACTTGAGCCAAATTTATACATCAGGGCCCGCAATTCATTATTTGAAGTACTAGGGACTCTATTGACAGAATTAATCTCCGAATTTTGTCACGTGCCACTGCTACGGAGGTAGTGTGGTTATGGGTGAGAGTGAGGGAATGCCTCAAAGTTGGATGTTTTCGGTGATTCGAGGTCGTGCATGAGTTTGCACGCCGTTCCGCACCATATGCGCGAAAACATCCCGTATTGCGACAGGTAGTAGTTGAGGCCACGCCAAACACGCTTAGGCGATAAGGTGCCTTCACTCGCATAAGGAACAACTCAGCCGTGAAAAGCGTCGACTGAGCGGGTTGAATTTCGGGTTTTCATAAGTTTTTCGGTCGCAAGGGGCTTTAGAAAATCGTCTTTATGTGTGTGACGTTGTTCGTGCTGCTATCCGGTTGTTGTGCCAGGTCTAGAAATGAAGGATGATGCAGGTGGCGCCGAGCAGGTTGGCCAGAGCTTTTTGCTAATGCTATTTGGTTCGGAATGGTAGGTGATTTGGGCGGCAAAGAAGTGGAAGGAATTATTGTAAAGTGCCGTGCGAAAATTGGCTTTTCTAGACAAATTCTGTTTCTCAAAGATTTCTTCAGGCAGGAAGAAAGATGGAGCGTACGATGGCTTGGAGTAAAGGGTTTTGTAGGGTTCTAGAGACATTTGAAGCCTTCCCTGTATTTAAAGTATACCGCTCAAGTTCTTAATATATTCACGACAGCCAGCATTTCGCATGCACTGCCGCATGGGAAAGGCTAGCTCCAAAAAAGGACATGTGAGACATGTGAAGATCGATTTATTCTGCACTTTGCATAATGAATTTAGAAATTGGTTAATAGATTGAACATCCCTCGAAAGTGCGCTGTTGGAAAAATTGTGCACAATGACTGCCGTGTGTACCACCGGTTGTGCACGGTGTTGGTTGTGTTAAAGAAGTTTTCATAGAGTGAATTGAAAAGTGACAAGTATGAGCATCAGGCCATCTGCTTGTGATGTCAGATATCCCAATCGTACTTATCCTCGAGAAACCATTCATCTTGCTGGATAATAAGCTACATTTCCTTGTAGATCTTTTTGTCTCGAAATATATCTCGAAATACCAGTTATAGCTATAGCGTACGATATGTGTTACAGGTCCTTCCTTCTACTAGCTCTGGAAACCTTTTCTATGGTGACAGTGGAACGCATTCGCTGGACCGAGTATATCCAAAGCCAGAAAAGGAGCCGATCATTTACGGTAGGTTTCTTACCAGCTGGACAGGTACGTCCAATTCCGCGCAAAATCACTACCTCTTCATGTAAAACATTTACCAAGAAGTATTCTTTCTGCGCAAGCATATTTCACTGTAATAGATGCTTATTTTGTGGGAGTTTTCTCCTTTCTTTGCTACGAAGAAGCGTTCACCTTTTTAAAAACCTTTTTTTTTCAATCGAACATGTATTTTTTTGCTTTCTAGACACTCCTTGTGATCGACGCGAAAGACTCGAAAGTAGTGGATCGGTGGAAGTTCGAGAGTCAGTGAAGACTATCAAATGTGGTAATCTTGAGCTAGTGGAGTCTGCCGAGCAGGTAATTTAATGTCTGCTTTAATTCTTCTAGTCCTACGAAGTTATGATCAATTGTTCTTTTCTTGTTGCCGTTTTCTGGAAGTTCTAATGATATTGTTGACTCTTTTGTGGCACGTACTAAGTTTCATCAGACGAAACAGCTGACTTCTGACTTGCGGTTGTTCATTAATTCTGAGTTGTCTCCACAAAACATGTGCTTAGAGGTGCCGTGGTTTCTTCACCATTTTCTTTGGCACTGTCATAAAACACATTGCTAGCGGGTGTAATATAGGCGCATGTCTGACATTTTTGTGGCAAGTCGAGCAGGCGATTCCTAGAGATTCCGTAATCTCCAGTGGAGTTGAAAAGTGCTAGGTAATCTTTGGCGTAAAGCGTGGCAGAGTGTGGTAGAGGGAAATCCTTGTCGTAAACGGAGGTGCAGTCACCCGAAAACTACTGCCTAAGCCCAAGATCAGTTCTTAGTTTTCATACAGATGGGATTCCCTTCTGCACAAAGGGGTCAGATTTTCTCTATACTTCTTCGCCTGTAGTTCAGCAACTTTTCTTTTATGATGAGTTATGAATATGGATTAACTGAGCAGGTTTATCATAAATCACCTAACAGTTTGATTTTAGGTTTTCTTAACGCGCTACAAAATTTTCGTGTTGTTTCACGCTTTCGTAAAGAGTTGTGGCTTTTTTATGTGGAGCACCTGAAGTGTCCTTAACGACATGAAACTATGTATTACCTAATTGGGGAACTGAAGGTCCAATAACAAGTGCTAAATACTAGCCTTTATCGAAGAATTACCCTCGATCTGATCCGACGAATAGAGTTCCAACTTAATTGACAAATGAAATTCTAAGGTGCAATTTAGTTGCCTAAACATTTCTTGAGCTTTATTGCTTACCGTTATCAGCTTCCTGAAACTACATCTGTTTTTTTTTTGGTCTTCAAATCCTTTTTGTTCACGTTTTTAGCCGTTTTTCATTCAGACAAAATCTCGGAAACGCGACTGGATGGTTAATTTCATGTACCTCACATCGGCCCACTTAATATTATACAAGGATGAGAAGAGTGCTGAGGTAAGATTAAATTTCACATTTTAAAACCAAAATTCCCACATAATCGAAAAATTTTTTCGATCTGGCCCTCTACTCTTTCATTTTTTTTCAAAATTTCGTTCTTTTGTAAGTGCTTTCGTTTAGAAGCACGGCAATCACTACGCAGCGCCGCGAGGTGTATGTGATTTGAAAGGCGCGAGCGTCAGTTGGCTGGTGGTTGAGAAAGAGAAGAGGAAAAGGAAAATTATACAGGTGGGGTCTGCCCAAAATTTTCGTGCTCTTTTTGATTTAACAGTGAGTTATTCTAGCTCGAGTTGAGTAATGGCTGCCGCTATTTGTTCCGGTCCGCAAATGATATCGAAACGAACGAATGGTTTGATGCTTTGAGAGATGTGATTGCGCGATTGGTGAGTACTCTCTGGCTCTGCTCTGTGCTCTGTTTTGCTTGGAATGTGTTGTTATCGTAGCGGTATTGAACTACTGGTTTCCTGTAAAGAAATACCATTTTCTTCTCTAGGCTACGCTGTTTACGTGACCGATAAGCACCTTACTTATGTATTTATTTGCTGTAGTTTCACGTCTTTCTTTACGGCTTTTTTATCATGGCGGTAAGGGGAAGGCTGGTCTGCTGTGAGGCTTCACTGTAAGGGAAAAAATTTATATGAGATGGGTGAAAAAAAAGCGCCATCCGCGCTGGTCATGCCCTGGTAAAGCCATTGCCGTGACCTAAGATGACTTCTGGAGTGAGTGAGGGTACCTTTTGAACCATTTTGGCTGTTTCTTTCCAAGTTCAAAAGGCGAAATACGCTACGCGTGCGAGGGGTGAATGTCGAGCTCCTTTTTCTCGGCTATAAAATACTGTTACGTGAATTCGCGAGTGTCTTGTAGAGTAGAAGGTGAAGGCCGGATTTCTGTCTTGTTTTTGGAACTCTTAGGCAGCCAGAAGTGTGCTTTCTTGGTTCAGTGCACTCGGTAACCAACGAAAGAGGTTCCAGAGTGAATTGAGAGACGTCATACATCTCCTTGCTATGTTTTTTGGTTTGAGCGCGTTTTCGATCAATATTCACATTTTAAAGCCTTCAGACTATTAATTTTATAGTTTTCCTGGGATTTCCTTCGAAATAGCCATGTTTAGAGCTCCATTTATGGGACCAACTAGAGGTGATAGGTAAAAACCTTAGTCGTAAATGCAAGTAGCAGGATTAGGGGTTCTTCTGCGAGGTGGGCGACTTTTCCAAATGAAAGTTTAGTACTCATGACTTCGGCCCTAGCCTCGTAAACCTTTTCGGTCCATTTGTGGAGAGTTCCTGTCTAACCCTTGGCAGTGGGTGAAGTAGGAAATCATGTTTCTCTCTGAGTGTTTTCGAGCTCACAGCTTTCTTGAGTTAAATCGTGGAAAAGCCATGTGAAATTTATTTGTTCTTGCAATGTACTCACTATGTTCAATTGTTTGGGTAACTGAATGGGTAATCGCATCCTTTATCATACTCGACGTGAGCTAACCTTCGGTGAAGCGGCGGTACCCACGCCTTCCAGCTGGTATTTGGAAAATGTTCAATAAGCAAAATAGTTGAAATAGAGTATTTTGTATGAAGATTCCACTATAGTATTGCATAACTAGTTTTTTGGTGCTGTTGTCCACGATTTTTCAGGCAGGAAATGCGATTACATTCAATGCGATTTTTACGACTGTGATTCCTTCAAACGAAATCTAACTTGAACTGGTATTTGTCTGAAGCTTTTCCTGAGGGTTACGAGGGCGTAGACGATTACCGGAACTGATTTTCTGTTCTCGTGGACATGGCAGTGATCCATTACGACAAGATCGCTATCGTCCGCGTTTTTCGCGCATCTGTCAACTTTTTTTTCGCCGCGACGCCGACATTAAGCAGCACGACATTAATTGACACAACCTCATAGCATTGTCGATGCCCAAACGGCCACCTGCTAGGTTTTGCAGGCGGGCGCAGCCGGACAGGGAGCGCGATTTTGAGGGGTTTTGAGGTGAGGTTTCAGACGATACCAGCAGAAATATTGTGAGAACGTACACTGGGAAATCTTCGGCATTCTTAAAAGGCGTCAAAGTAAAGGAAACGAACTGCGCTGCGGCTGATGCACGAGGTAATGACCATAATCCTCAAATTGATGCAGATTTTCGCATACTTTGAAGGGTGAAACAAGTTTTATGGGAGGGTAAAGGCCTGGGTGCGGCCGGCACACTCCCCCACCCCCGTCTCCATTGCGTTGTTCTGAGTTTGTGGGTCAGGCTATGTTGGATAGCTAATTTTGCTGAAACTTCTACTCAATGGATCTCCCACCGATTCCCCTCAAAAGGACTCTGGGCTTGTTCCAGAGGAGTTATTCGGCACCACAGGAAGTGAGAATAGTGGCTTTCACGTTTTTACTCTGGTAGATCATGAAAAAAAAAAACAACAATTTGCCAATTATGTCCTATCTGTTGGCGTGTTTATACTCGCCGTAACGTGCGACACCTGGCGTAATCGTCGTTTGAGCGGTGTCTATTTTGATGCTTATTGATTTAAAAAAAGCTGCGGCAAGGTTCACTTGTATGGAGACCTACAGTGGGCGTCAATGGCGGCAACCCATCCAAGGCCTCGAAAAGAACGCAACGCGACCGCGCCGCTCACGAAGGAATCGTCGCTGCAGTGGCGAATCCGGGTTTTCTCTGTATTTGTTCATCACATTTGATGTTACCTAATAAGAAAACTAGCTAACTGTCAAGAACACCTCACAGTTTGTTGTCCTGGGGGGG
>JARK01001353.1:232026-259188 GCA_000688135.1 Ancylostoma ceylanicum | reverse complement strand
GGGGGGGGGGGGGGGATTTCTCCCTGAGCGGCGCGGTTGCGCCGCGTGCTTTTCGAGGCCGTAGAAGGGTCACCACCGTTGACACTCACTCTACACATGATTCAGCTCATTTGGGTTTACCTAGAACTACTGAAAATTATCGATTTCCGAGTAAGAAGTATCCCAAGGGACACTCTCGCTGCTTTTTTTTAATCAAAATAAAGTTCGATGACGTGCTGCCTAGGTTTCCTTTCCTACTGTTTACCTTTAGCCTTCCGCACCGCAATGCTCTGGTCTTCCTATTCAGCCAGCCGTGCTGGATTCGTCATGTGCGATCGTCCGCAACCCGTCCACGCTATCAAACCGCCCACATTCGACGTCGATGCTGAATAAGTGAGCTCTTACCATAGGCTATTTGCTGCCAGTTGATTCCGCTAAAAAATGTCCAATTAAAGGAGTGAGCGCTGTAGTCGACGCATTGCTCATGGATCCTCGATACGGTCCGATCAAATGGCGCATTCATCCATTGAGTGTGGAGCAGCAACAACGACGACAACTGCTGGAGCGTCGAATTGGGTAGTGGACGAGCCGCGACCGTCTAGAGAGTCGATTTTGGAGAAATTGATTAGATTTTTCCGGAATAGACCTAGTGTTGATTCGCTGAAGGAAAAGGGGATTTATAAGCGTAAGTAATGATTTTGAGGTTCAGTTTGTTTTCTGTAACTTGACCAAAATGTCCAAAATCTTCAGACGAGCCTGTGTTTGGCAGCACATTGTCAGCAATTTGTCAGCTGGAGAATAGCTTTGTGCCAAAGTTTATAAGGACAGTGACAGAGTTGATAGAAAGCAGAGGATTGGAGATCGATGGGCTCTATCGGTTAGCATTTTTAAAGAGTTCCTGTTCGTCTCTTTTCTATTGTTGGGTTTACTTTTTCTGTTTTACTTAGGTGTTTATTAGTTTTTTTTTTCGTTTTCCCTGTCTTTTCCAAGTAAAAGTGGGTTTTTTCCTGTAGGGAGTCATGGAAATGGTAAATACAAAGATCTTCTATTTCTTTGTTATTCAGAGTAAGTGGAAACCTGTCTGCTGTGCAGCGGATTCGATGCCAAGTGGACCAAGGTTGGATCTTTTTAAAGCTTTAATTCCAAGATTTTTTTGAATTATCTTTTTGTTATTTTTAGTTATTGGAGAATTTTAATCTAGGTAATTATTATTGGTACGAGAAGGTTTAATTTTTTCCTATTTTTAGACAAATATAACGCTTTGGTCAATGAAGAGGACGTGCACGTGTTGACAGGTGCACTGAAGCTGTTTTTTCGTGAATTAGCCGAGCCAGTGTTCCCGCTTTCACTGACCAAGGACTTCTTGAATGCTATCAGTGAGCGGTTTTCTTCCTTTTTTCAAAGTATAGTTACCGATTTTCACTTTATATAGTAACTGTAACTTTAACTGTAACATGTACTATAGCATGGTGCTTTTAATTGGTGAAGTAACCTGCAGTACTTCACGAGTAAGATATTAGTCGTCCAGTGCACATTTTAATGTCAGCAGAGAAGTTTCGCAAGCTGTTCAGATGCTGAATATATACCTGTTAGTCATCCCATACAGGTGGTGCTCGTGTTTGGTGAAATTGCGCCATTTTACGGCTGGAATGTGTTTGCTTTCGGTTCCTGTGTTGAAGGAATCGTAGAGTGGTAGAAGTGGGACACAGAGATTTGGAGATGCAGAACCACATAATGTTGGCATCAGAGCTTTCCGTAGGCAAGATCAAACAGACGATGTTGGTGTGACTAAATTTCGTTATAGGGGAACAATTTTGGAACATTTCCAAAGAAATTAGTGTTTTTGAGCAGTTTTGTTTCAGAGCTGCAAAATCCCAAACAAAGATTCAAACGATTCGACGAACTTCTCAAAATGTTACCTCCGGAAAATCGAGAGACATTGAAAATGTTGTTACGACACTTGCAGAGGTGGGTTTGGCTCGGTTTATAGAAAGTTCTAGTATTTATTATTGCCTATTTATTGTTCTTTTGTTTTGATCTTATTCTTAATATTTGCGTATAATTTCAAAGAAAGTTCTTCGAACTTCCAAAATCAGAGCTTTCCATATAGATGTTCCAGATTTCGAGAGTTGCCAAGTTTTTTTTTCTAGTTTCTGAAGGAGTATGTGTAGGTATTCGTGATTCAATGGAAAACTATCGAAATAGCCCTTTTTCCAATCTCAACCTCTGCGGAGCTTGGGGGCGTAGCCGAAGCAGGGCTACGAAATTTCCTCACTATACACTTCCTTGCTGGCCACTAATAGGGCACGCCTTCTATCCTACTAGGAAGTAGGATGGTGAAAAATGTTCACGAGGAGTGCAGATTTCCTCAAAAGGTGCATGTCCGGGCTGCATGATTCGGAAACCTTCTCCTCCCTCCTTGACCTAGTCTCCGGCTCCGCCCACATTCTCCGCAGAGATTGGGGGGCTCGAACACGAGTTTCTCAGCAGCTTTGCAAGGAATCGCATATACAGCTTTGATCAGCAGCAACTGGAGTGTTTCCAAATTTCAGAATTATTTTGTGGTTCGCCATCACCTTTAATGTCGAGAGCTGAAACTTCTAGTTTTCATGAACTATGCCCTTTCTTTCGCAGTAGTCCTCTTCGTTAAATTCTTGGAAAATTCCTGTAAATCTCTGAACTTTGCTATTAGGAAGAGTTCTGAAATGTATTTTTCTTAAATCTCCATGAAATCTATCTAATAGTAAAAATATACTGTATAAAGGTTTGGAGGAAAAATGCAATGATTCCACATTTCAGAGTAGCAGCGCACTCAGATAAAAATCGTATGCAAACTCATAATCTCGCTATTATGTTTGGCCCGACGCTGTTTAACAGTGGAGACGAGAAGGCACCAGTGAAGAAGAAAGATGCAAACAAAAAGAAGAAGGAACAGAAGAAGGTATGGTTCCCGGAAGTCTTTAGTTCCTCTGCTTAAACACATAAATTTTGCCCTTTTGCAGGAAGAAGCGCCGCCGGTGCAGTCGAACTCGCATCTGGCGTTCAACATGATTATGCAGGGGCAAATTGTGGAATATCTGCTGACGGAGCAGAACAAATTCGAGGCGTTACAAGGCCCTGTACAGACGCACCCGCACTAGAACACTTGGAAAATGGCCAAATTTTTGGTGAAGTACAAAGGGTATACTAGTTTTGTGTTTGCTCAGGTGTTTCGCTCTGAACTGTGTTATTTATATATGTAGTGTTTTGCTTTGCAGCTCATGGTAGGGCGAATAGCAATTGTGTAGTTTTGGAGTTGTTCTTATTTTATTCACATAATTTTCCAGAAATTTCGCTGTTATTAACATGCCAGTTTTCTACATCTAATTCTCTATCAGCATCACTCATTCCGTCATTCGTTTCGTCCATTCGTTTGTTCACTTTAAGGCATTGTCAATCTCTTCATCTCTTTCAGTCATTCCCATACATTCTAATGTAACCATTCCGGTTCGGACTATGTCAGGCAGGGGTGGGTTAAACCGAATTTGCTCGCTCACAAAAAATTTGATAGTCCCGTGAATCACTCTGCTAGTAAAAGTGCATGTACTAGAGCTGTTACAGTCCTTACCACGTCTGTTGGCCCCACAGCCGCGTCGCGAGCGGTTGCGGCGCGGTCATGGTTACGCTGTAGAGCTCAAATTAAGTGCAGTGGCTCAATTAACAATAAGCATAGCAATATCTATGCGTTTTATAGTTTATTTCATATGTGTTTTGCATTGTAGGGAAAATGGGCGGTCCCACTGTTGTGTTATTGGTGCGTTCCAACTACTCTTCCTGCTCTTTAGTGCCAACTTATTGTCTTTTTACCTTCAAATTTGTCAAAATGTAATGTGATTATTTTGCGCTGAAGGATGACACTGAAGGACGGGAGGGCTGTTTGAATGGACCAATCACACAACAGTGGTGCCGCCCATTTTTACCTCTTGAATTATGTGTGATGTCTTACAGTGGCCCCATCAATACCAATCAGCTCGAAGCTGTAGACAGATCTTTTAAGGTTTGCCTTCAGCTGTGCACTGAGTGGGTAACTGGTTTGGATACTGTAAGGCATCCAATGCGAACAAAGTAAGCGAGGATTTTTGTGGGCGGAGCGATCGGTTGACACCACCTGAAACTGGCCTGTGTGCTACGTCTACTTGGCAGTTTGCAATCAATCTTCTCTGCTACTATTCTACGTGTTTCCCATTGATATACTATGAATCGTCTGCTAGATCAGTCGAGTCAATTTTTACAGGTTTTACTACTAGTTGACCGTTGTTGTCAACGCGTGACTAGATCTCGTTCGAGGTATCGATTTATTGATTTTCATGGTTTCTCTTGGTTTCTTTCTCTTTGTGAACGCTTGTATTTTTCTGACTCTACTGAATGGTGGCTGCCAAAGCGAGCTGTTGTGGCACTGCTAATGTCAGCTATTTTCGTGTCAAAGTACAGTGAAAGTTGATGAATCGTAGGATCGCGTCGTGCCTTAGGCCACATACCTTTGAATCTTCTTCCCTAGTTCTCACGCTCTTATTTTGTACAGATTATAGACTATTATCGAATTGCGTTATTGATTTCCCCACGATTATCGATTTGTCCAGGATAGTGCAATCTTCGTCGAACTTGTTGAGAGATGTCGATGTTCAAGTACATGGAATCATCTGCATGTTCTTATGTAATTTCTACGTCCAAAATAAATTTTTATGATGAATTTTGACAATGTACGGAATATATGTATGGGATGCTGATCCACGGGATGAAGTCAGGCCTTGGCTCTGAAACCAGTTACTAGCATAACACACACTCTTTATTGCCGACGGAGCTCATAGGTTTTAGAAGGACTGGTAAGTCCGGATTTTTCCGGGGACGTTTACGAATCCTGCAACAGAAGAAACAGGATTTCATGAGAATCTTACTAGTTTTAGGAAACATAACCCCACGATCACACAATTGGTTTCCTGAATCGTATAATTTGATCGACTTTTGAGACAAGTTCTCGAATCCTCCATGAACACTGAAGGGCACTGTCCCAGCTCAGAAACATTTTTGAGATTTTTGCAAGAAAAGAATCTTCAATAGCTGCTGATCAGAACGGTATACGTGATTCCATGCAAAATTTCCAAGAACCCCTTCTCTAGCCCCAACTTTTGAGGAGCTTGTGGGCGGAGCCAAGACATGACCACGGGGTCTCCGTCACACATGGAGCGCGGTTTCTATCTTATCAGGTAGTGGATGAGCAGCTCTCATTAGAAGTGCGAACTTTCGAGTGTAGGGCGTTGTACTTGTAGTGGGCGGCGCGGGGGGTCTGTGCTTGGCTTATTGGGTGAATTGACCACTCGCAGAGCTCAGTCGCACCGCACCTGCCAGGTATAGCGCTCCCTACCCCGAATTTCCTCAGAAGGTGCGCTTCCGAGTGAGCACAATTCAGAAATCTCGTTCTCGTGCTCTGGTCACGCCCCCTGCTCCGCCCACAAGCTCCCCAAGGGTTGGGGATCGAAAACTGGTTTCTCGACAGTTTTGTACAGAATCACGTATTTCGTTGTGATCAGTAGATCCTGGAGATTCTTCAAGTGTGAGAATCTCAAAAACGATTCTGAAACGGAGCGGTGTTTTTGGGTATTGCTCTAAATGTCCTTTATATGCGCAGCCTTTTATTGTAGGAAATAATTTAATAATAACTTTTAATTCAAAACTGCAGGAAATAATTCAGAATTCCATGATTTAAGGAAAGCCCTCAACATGTTTTATCTGTTTGTAACCTTTATATGTGAGCTTATTTCGGTTCGCATAATTTTGAGCCAGTTTTTATAAGCGATACTTACCTGCAGCATTCATGAAAGGTGAAATGATGGAAGTATCGGGAAGGATCCGCAATGCAGGATGTTTGAACCGTGGAAATCAGACGATAAATTAATATCCAACCTCTTTTGATCTATGTAAATTTACATAGTGTTGCTGAGCTTATGTATAGCTCGGAAATCAGGCATTCTCTTTGTCAAAGGTATAAGAACTACTTTATGGGACCCTAGCACAGTTCATGGGAATCTTTGAGGTTAACCTGAGCCAAATGGAACTTTCTGGAAGTCATAGAACACTCACTGATGATCTTCGAATGCGTCCATGCGGCAAGGATGAACTAGTCCTGCACGGCTATCAGGGACGGTTCTACAGATGCAGTTGCCGTTAGTTCACCCTGTGACGAGAATTACAGTAGTCAAGCAAATTTTCTTGGAAGTTTCCAAAGTGATCTTGATCTCTGTGACCCCAAGGGCATGCGAGAGGCTGCCTCCAGACCTGTATCGATCCATATATTTGTGTCCGAGTGCGGGAACTGGTGAGTGCTACCTTCTTCTACTACTTCTATAATACTACTATACTTTTAGGCTTTTTTCGGTCAGTAATTGACTTCTTGGTTGCTCTGTTTCCATTACGTCACTTTGTATTTACTGCTTATTGCTCTGGTGCTCTGGATTTGTTTCTTAGTAACATTGTCTTTTCCACCAGTTATCTTATGGCCAATGTTGACATCGTGATTATCAAAATCACCTTTTTAGAGTAGAGATGAAGCTGATAGAACTTCCACATGAACAAAAAATCTCGGAAAGAAATTCATTTCACTGTTTGATAAACCTGTGTATGCGGAAAATTTCTGCTGAGTGCACGTGTTCATTTGCGTAGGGTTTTTCGTGATGGTGAAGAAATGTACAGTCATTGCCAATCGTTACTGCAGTGCAGAAATGAAGACCGCGCCGCGCCACCTACGCGAGGCGACAGACCGGCTGCGCGCTATGGTTGTTGGGCCTTGTCGGGATCGTAGCTTTTATTATATTTACAGCGATGTAGATGTGTGCAGGAATTCCCAAATCTGAGTAGAGTAGCCGTGGAAACTACGTATTATATATGTAGACAACGTGGTTGTGCCGGCAACACCCGACATTCACAGTGCCCGCTGGTCTCCGCACTGCGCCGGTTAAACGACTCGGCTTTGCTTTCTGCAAAGCAACAAAGAGTGTTAATTGCCGTAGATCATGAGTTAGGTATGTTCGCGATAGAAGTGCATCTAGGCCTATCCTTCATCATATACATAGTCGCACAGTTAGTCGCTAGTTTTTTGCTGCTCGAACATGCATCCCTAGAACGTATGTATTGAATTTATGAAATTTTTATAAAATTTCTCCGTCGCTCCACAACCTGCATCCGTCATTGGGGCCACCCAGGGTAAAACTGTTAACATCTAGAAATTTACCCATCTTCAACAGATTTGCCCTGGGTAAACCCAGTGATGCATGCAGAGTTGCTTCATTGCGATCTCAGTTTCGACATGTATCCGCCACGAATCCAGAAATGAACAACAGAAATAAATATTTATCTCTATTGAATGACTTTCTCCCTTTTTATGCTTATGTGAGCCACAAAGTATAGATTAAATAAGATCTGAACGTGACATCCATTCATCCGCTGCGAACTATTTTGATCTGTGAGGACAATTCTACAAAACGATTGTTTATCCGTACAGTACCCTTCTCATGCTATCATACCAAAGAAATTGTTGAAACTGACAAAGTAGAATAGCACGTCGGATCATGTACTGTACAGGTGAACAACCGTCGGAACCTCTTGCAGAGATAGTAGCTGTTACATATGTACCGATGTTTAGGCGATCTGCTGCGCAATTTTGCTTGAGTCCACACAAGCGGCGGATACCAGAGTTGCTTGAAGGAGATATGTATAATAAATACTTCGGAAGAAGATAGGTGGGTCCCTAGGTCGGTGTCTAAACAGAACCACTTCATAAAAGCAAAATTTTACATAATTAAGACCACTTCTTCATTGCCCGTTTTCTCGTCAGCGGCCCCAACCCAACAGATGCAGTGATAGAGAGTGAGGGCCTGAAGCCAAAGCATGTAATCCCACCAGGTAACCATTTGCTTCAAGCTAGGCTTTGATGCATTATTAAGATTACACAAGGTAAATGCGTTGACACATTCGTTAACGATGAGTAAGTTTATGTGGTGATGCGTTTACCCTGGGTAATCTCAATGATACATGATGCCACTGTACTTCCCTAGTTTGTCTGCATATTTGTTGCTTCAATGCCATATTTCGTTGGGATAGTGATTTAACAGCCTTACTACCTCATGTAGGAAAAGTTGTGCAGAGTGGCGTGATGGGGTAATTTAGTGTAATTTATACTGTATGCGAGTAGTAGACGCGCGTGCGTCTGGACGATGAGGGGCACAATAGCAGCCATGACGCAGCTAAGACGTTGGTGTTTGCCGCTTACCATGCAGTATTTCCATTCAGAGGAACCCTAACAACAAGTTGCAACCCACTTTTGTCTCAAAACAACTTGCAGACAATCTTTTAACTAGTAAATCGTTGCCGACAAGTTTGACGTCATCACGTCATCCAGGGCTAAAATTCATGAAAGCTTAACCGAGCGAAACAAAGCTAGCAAACCAACTTTCAGCCTCCTAGCATCACGTAGTCTATACGATAACCAATCACTCTAACCGTTGGTGGTTTGCTTGGTTATCGTTTCATGAATCCCAGACCAGAACCACGTTGTGAGACACCTTTCCTCTCAACAACTTGTCGATAAAGAATAGCCAAAGAAAGTGGTCGACTTTTCCACAAGAACAACTTACCGGCAAGCTTTTTGATTGGAAAAGATTGTCGGCGAGTTGTCGACAACCTTCCAGCCGAACAACTTGTCGACAGGGGACTCAGGACTGATAGGACGATTTGTCTGGTCGCATTTGTAACATACTCGAGTCGAAGCTTGTTGACAACTTGTTTTAGTCCTTCATCGTCGACAAGTTATTAGCCCAAAGCTTGCTGACAACTTGTAAACAGGGTGGCTGCTGGTTCTGCGAGTTGTCGACGAGCTTTGGGATGACTACTTGTCGACAAGATAAGGCAAGGCGAAAGTAAGTTGTCAGCAAGTTTAAGGGAGAGCATGTTTCAGACGCGATCATAAAATTGCTTGCCAAAGCTTGTGAGCAAGTTGTTCTTGGGGTAATGTGTTCATGAAATACCCTTCACAAATGCATGCGTACGTACGTATGGGACTGACGCACGCATACAGTACACGACAAATTGCTATTATCACTAGACTTATTGTTAGATTATCTCTTTTTATCAGGGGATTAATGTAATCATGCTTACAAGTAAGATCCTGAGAAGTATAAATACCCCAACCCGGTGGTGACCGGACATATTCTAGCTGCTACTGACGTTACTCGGTTGGTTGACTCTGGCTGGGTTACACTGTATGTCATCGGTCTGCCGTCTACAACACTCTGCTTCCAGATGAAAACCAGTGCCGCTGCGGCGAAGCAGTCGCTGGCCGGTGCCAAATCTATTGCTTCGCCTGGGAAGTCGAACAAGGCAAAGAAACCGGATGAGGCTGGTGCGAAGAGCAATAGAAACGCAAAGGAAAAAACGGACAGTACAATGAAAAATAGCGACGTGGCGAAGGTGATGGCAACGCAGTACGAGTCAGAGAAGAAGCCAAAGGGCACGGAGAAGAAGGAGACGCCGTCGCACCACAGTATTGAGAAGAAGAGCAAGGAGGAGAAAGGGAAAGCGCCGGCGAAGCCAGGGGAGACGATGGAGGTGAGACGTGGGAGGATTTTGCAGCGTAGTCGCTGTAGTGAGGTGTACAGCGTTGGGAAGTTGATGTACTAGTTAAAACCTGCAGCAGATGGGTTGTCTGCGCCATTTCCTAGGCGGGGGGTTACCCTGAAAAGCTTGGCCCGATCGCAAGTCCTTACGGGCTGGTGCGTTTAGCTGTAGTTATAGTGCATCGGGGTTTGCTCGCATAACAAAAGATACGCATTGATTCCCGTTGGAGCTCCGTTTGGCGGCGATCCATGGCGGTGCAACATGGCGATCGATACATATCATTTCCACGATCCTTATCTCTTATATCCATTTCGATTCATTTTGAACTGGCGAAGTCTGGCGACACTATTGAAGTGCGGCGAGTGTGACACTCTGCTTGTCTGCGCATCCACACTTTAACTGATATAACTGTTCTCATCCATGAATGGTCCTTTCGTTTCTTGTTAACACCCGTCCAAATAGACGACCCGCAACGTGAGAAATGGTCTCCTGCAACGAATCCTAATTGGCTAAGAGTATCCCAAGACTTCGCCAGTTCGGAAAGAATCAAAATGAACCGGCGACAGAAGAGATAAGGATCGTGGAAATGATACGTATCGATTGCCACGTGGATCGCCTGGAACGCTGCCAAACGGAGCTCATCGCCCGTACTCTCGAAAACTACCACTACTCGTGCTCAAAATGAACTGGGGATGTGGGTGATAGCCAGAATGGTAAAGATACCTATTGATTGCCACGCCCCTTTGATTATCATCCCTCTTTCGTCTGGAGTCTCCTCTTTCACTCTGTCCATGCGGCAACCGCCGGCGGTCGTGGCAATCGCGACGACTGCTGGCGAAGTCTGGGGATAGTCCAAGAAGGGTAGGAAGATTACGCACATAGGTCGTGTGGTGAACGACCGCTCATTAGGAAGCTCTACCAGCTGCATCACACAACTTCATTTTCGATACCCATCGATTGTGGACGGTCAATCACAGATATAGGACCGCCCACAATCAATAAGCGTCAAAAATGAAGTCGTGCAGGCGACGGCAATAGGGCAGTTTACAGTCCATTCAGTCCATTCAGTGAGTGCTGCTAGAAGGGCAATTTATAATGGATGCGTGCGACTGACGCGCGTGCGACTACATGATCATACTCTATATATTAGGTTGATTCATAAGTTCTGTCCCTATATGCTTATCACATTGTGACTTGCTATCAAAAGATCTATTGTTGGCCTGATCTGGATTTCGAGGAAGGGCTATGTATGCGCTACAGAATGAGTGGCCAACCGTCTTGAATCCTGCAACGATGGGCAAGAAACCTGCACCGATAGAAACACATCTGCAGCATTGCGCACCATGTTGGTTTGTTACCGGCGTGAAAGAAATTGAAGCTCATAAAAGAATATGCATTGGGAATGTAGAAGACATTCTCATTCTTGACGCAGTGATATCATGCTTCGATGAGTTCTCTTGCGAAGATGATATGGCTCGATATACACCATGTTTGAAAGACCCATTTGAATTGCATTTGGAGGCTCTGAAAGCATAAGCGAAAGGTAACGTTTGGAAAATCACATGCCAATTGGCATGCGCTTTATTGTGCTTTCAATCACCCCCAACAAGTGAACTGTAAAGGATTGATTCTGTAGATCTGCTTAGTCGAAATGTCCCACATGATTGCACCCAGCGAACAAGGGTAGGAGGGTCAGGTACCTCTTTGAACCTCTGGGCAAACTCAAAGTTTTCTTGATTCAAGTATTCCAATGACTGAATACAAGTCTTTGGAGGTGTGACCTGCTGCTGAGTGTGGTCGGCACAGGGTTCGCTCTGGAACAGCAGCGCTAACCTCGAAAAACCCAACGGACACAAAAATTAACTTTTCCTATGTGTTTTGCGCAAAGTTCGAAGAGTTGGGTGCTGGCCCCTACACTAAGAAAAAAGGTACTGTGATGGGTACAACTTATGTTTAAAACATAGCCTTTGATATAGAAAAACTTGGCTAGGAACTGTACTTGAAGTCCAAAATCTTCTTCACGCAGGACGATGCCCCACCTAATCCTGAGAACTTTAGGTATAATCTTCTAAAGATACCTGGCTGGAAAGTCATGTACTATATGTCCGACATTCTCGATCAAGCCCTATCAGGCTACTGCCTGGTTATATAACCAACAACAATCTGCTGGATAAAAAACTTCACTAAATGTAACCACATGGGATCCGAGGTGTTAGAGGTTTTCCAGTCAAGACTGATCTCTTTTTATAGCAGCGGGATCGATGAGCGGTCTCATAGATAGAGAAGGGTTGTTTACATAAATGATCAATATATCAGTGGTCGATATCGCATCGTTTCAAAGTTATTTAATTTTGAAACAAAAGTTGCCAATGGGGACAGAACTTATGAATCAACCTAATATATTGCAGAAAATTTGTGACTCGGTGCGTGCGTGCACACCATTGAGGGGGCTCAAGTAGCGGTGAGCGGTGGAATCACTGATTCCACAGAGATAAGGCGGCATTCGAAAGTGAGGAAACCCATGGAGACGGGTCCAGCGATATGATAATGATGTGCCGGCGTCCAAAGTGGGGAAGACGTGTCCAGCGATGTGATAAGGATGCGGCGGCGTCCAAAGTGGGGAGAGATGGGTCCGGCGATATGATAAAGGTGCGCCGGCGCCCAAAGTGGGGAGAGATGGGTCCGGCGATATGATAAGGGTGCGCCGGCGTCCAAAGTGGGGGGAGATGGGTCTGGCGATATGATAAGGGTGCGCCGGCGTCCAAAATGGGGGGAATGGGGCCACGGGTGACGATTAGAGGTGTGGAATCGCCTGGAAAATGAAGAAGTGCAGGAGCAGGGTCTAATAATGTAATTCCTTACACGAGGAATGCGCCAGTGTATTGCGGCTTTCTCTCCTACATGCTTCCCTTCCTTCCCTACACCTACTTCCTCATCATTTCTTTCCCCACTCTGTGTTTTCCATTCGTGTCTAAATGGACCTCCTAATCCCTTCCTGCTTATATACACCAGTAGACCCATATCACTTTAGTTGCTACAACACCCAGATAAACATATGCCATTCCAATGGTCATTTGCGCTGTATCGGTCACATTCAAACATTGATAGCCCACAGGGCCAACAAAGGAGAATCACCTTGAGGAGACGGCAGAAGGCCACCTCTAACGGATTTGAGCAATTTCCAGCAGATTGTTGGCTCTACATAGGTGATTACTGATTCATATCTTCCAAAAGGTTCTCCATGGTTTTTTATATAATGTAAAGTATGCGAGCGAAGCGAGCAACAATAGAAGTCTGGAAGTCCGGCGTTAGCCGGACGGACAGACTGGTGAAGAATAAGAGCTAGTCGCATCGCAGTCGCATAGCAGTCGCACGCGCTTGCGGTCTCGCGACGGCCGCGCTCTTTTTTCATTGAGAGTTTTATGCCGCGTTGACCGGTCTTCATCGAAAATCTTTCGCAAATGGATGTGTGCGCCTGATAGTCGCACGCAAGTCGCATCTAGTATAGATTGCCCTAGAGGGATCATGGAATGAAGTGCGGTCGTTTTTGATCGATATCGGGCACGCTTGATAGTACACAACCGCACCGCTTGTCTTGATTCGTTGAATACACCAACATTCACTTCTTTCTGAATGCCCTATACGCTAATCAGACGCACGCATCCATTTGCAAAAGGTTTTCGATGAAAACCGGTCAACGCAAGGTGCGGCCGCCGCGAGATCGTGAACGCGTGCGTCTTAGCTGCGTCAGCGATGCGACTGGTCCTATTCTTCGTCATGTAGACGCTATGTATCAGCAGCCATGCCACTTGAATATCAAGGGAGTAATGCTGACTGCTATAACAACTCCTAGAACGTCAGGTTTAGGGCAATTTGTGAACTGGATGCGTGCGACTGACGCACATGCGTCCATGTAATGAAGTATAGGATTAGTCGCATCGCAGTCGCAGCTCAGACGCACACGTTTATTCTTTTCTTTGAGAATTTCATGCCGCATTAACCGGTCTTCATGGAAAATCTTTCGCAAATGGATGCGTGCGTCAAATCCAGTATAAATTGCTCTTTTTCCGGCATGTCATGACTTCATGAAGAAAGATCGCTCGATTCTTGTGCAATAATACTGTCTTCAGGAAGGATCTGTACTCAAGCAAGTAGACGCAAGTAAACCACCAGAAGGCCCTGCTCCTCCGAGTCCCGATCCGGCAAGTTTTAATGATGTCTTCGCCTGTATATCGGTCATAACCAAGACTTCCAGGCAAAAGAAGCCGCGGCAAACGCTGCTGCGCTACAAGCGAATCTCGTAAACGTAAAGATCGATTACACAATTACCGATAAGGAACGGGCCGGTTTCAACATGAAGGAATTTATTAAGAAACACTTTATTGCTGGTGCTGCACGTCAGAACTACGAGGTAATGGCATTCATACTTCTTCGTTCCACTGTGAAAGAGTCGAGGAATATACGTGCGAGTTTTCCAGGTATACGAAATTCATTTGATATTAGAGAAGGCAATGGATGCAATGAAGAATTCGCCAATTTTACTGGAAGTAAAATGCCCTGTGAACATATGCGGTGATATTCATGGACAATATGGGGATTTGATGAGGATTTTCAATGTTAGTGCTTTCGATTCGTTTAGGTTCGCTTTTCGCTTAGAAGCGCTTCATCTTCATCGCTTCCTCGTTGCCGGCTCGCTGGTGCTCGCGCGTTGTCGCTTGTTCTCGCTTGGTTCTGCAGCGATTCTACTAGAGTGTTTGGGACTGAGGAGCGACATTTTATACTAATCTTAGAGTTAGCTAAACAGAGAATGGTAATATCTGGCGCGATAATTGCTACATTCTCGTGGTCTTGCTTGTCGGTTCAAGAAATTTGTGGAAGGATCAATGAATCATTCCTGTCGCCCATGCCCGCTCGTATCGCCCAATTCGCTAGAGTTCGCTATCTGCAGCTTTTCTCGTTTGGGGTTCAGGATCGTTCTGTAGCGCTGTTTATCACTTGGAACCCTACAAATCGTAACTCGCAACATAACTCGTAACTCATACTCGAGGATTGCTTCAACCGCTTCATGTCGCTGGGACTCGCATCTTGCCGCTTGTACTCTCTTGACAAGCTTGCATTTTTTCCGTTCATTGACCTATTCGCGACTCGAAACCGGTAATATCCAGTTAGAAATATTAATCCAGGCCCACGTTCACTTCGAGTCGCTAGTGCTCGCCCGTCGTCGCTGGTTCTCGCTATATGCTTTGAGTGTACTACTGAGCTGTTTAGAGCTATGAACGGATAATCCCAGAGCAAAAATTGACCCGGGCTTAGAATCGCTTCGAGTTGCTGGCGCTCACTCGTTGTCGCTCATTCTCGCTTGATGCTATGAGTGTTCTACTGAGCTGATGAGAGCCATGAATAGATGATCCCAGGGTTAAAAATGATCCGGGCAAGGAATCGCTTCAAGTCGCTAGTGCTCGCCCGTTGTCGCTCATTCTCGCTTGATGCTATGAGTGTTCTACTGAGCTGTTTGGAGCTATGAACGGATAATCCCAGGGCAAAAATCGATCCGGGCGAGAAATTGCTTCAAATCGCTGGTGCTCGCTCGTTGTCGCTCGTTCTCGCTTGATGCTATGAGTGTTCTACTGGAGCGTTTGAAACTACGAACCGATGCTCTCTAGGCAAAAATAAATCCGGCCCTGGAATGGCTTCAAATCGCTGGCGTTCATCGCTTGTTCTCGCTCAGTGTCGCCCTTGTTAAATTACGCGGTTATTCAGAAGCACTGTCATACCTCTAGACAAAACGCATGGAAGTGACATGTTTGCTTCTGTCGCGTCTTGTCGCCTTCGTCGCGATGTCCCTTACACGAGAAAACCCGTCCATCATTCTCTTTGGCGCAGATCCAGGCGCACAGTGAGTATGAACTCGTCCATGCATTTGGACCCATCGCGGACAAAATAATCACTTTTCAGGCATGTGGGCTCCCGTTCAAGCATCGCTATTTATTCCTTGGCGACTATGTGGATCGTGGACGACACTCGTTAGAGGTCATCATGCTGTTGTTGGCGTTACGGATTCAGTTCCCACGGAAAGTGTATTTACTACGAGGAAATCATGAGTTGTCGAACATCAACCGGTTAGTTGTCTCAATTTTTTTAGCTATCGATTTTTTGCGCCGCCATTTTAAATGTGCATTTTTTTGTGCAGGGTCTACGGCTTCAATGCAGAAATTCGCCAGCGTTATCGTAATTTGGCCGAGTCAAAGGCACTGTACGATCATTTCAACGAGGTTTTCGCCCAGATGCCACTGGCCGCGCTTGTTTCCGGTCGTATCCTTTGCATGCATGGCGGTTAGTGGACCTGACACAATCTGACATGGTATGACAGACTTCGATGGCGATGACTTACAGGTTTGTCACCGAATTTAAACAGTCTGGACGACATTCGTAAGCTGCAGCGACCGCTGAGAGTTGTGCGCGGGTTGGCACAAGATTTACTATGGGCAGATCCCGAGACGGGCACTAAAGGGTTCCAGGTTTGTGGCAGTTGTCCGCCTAAATTTACGTGTCTCACTGAAGCAGTGTTGGCTTTCAGCAAAACAAAATTCGAGCCGTGTCGCATATATTTGGCGAAGAGACGGTACGCGACAAGTGTAAGCAGCTCAATATCGACTTGGTGATTCGAGCGCATCAGGTGAGGGTGATTTCAAAATTTTGAATAGGGGCGGGTCTGCAGTAGTACTGCGTTTTACGCAATGCACTGCTTGGTTATTGATCGGATCGGTGCCTACCCCTAGTTGGCGGTTTGCGCTATAGTGATCTGTTGTTGTGTTTTTGACACTTTGGTGCAAGGTGTGTGGAGCATTGCATCCAAAGAAGGCGGGGCTGGAGAGCCCTGTGATTGGTCAATTTCATTATCTGCCTAGTCGCGTCGCCCTTTCCGGGTACAATGCTCCGAGCTCAAATGCACACCGCTCGAGGTTAGACACAGACAACAAGGGTGGCACAGACGCAGAGGAAGACCATGTGCATCCATTCCAGTGTTATAACTTATCTAAACAAAAATTACATATTCTATAATACACTGAATTCCAAACGGCTGGGTGAATACGGACGGGTGACGCGGCGCAGCAGTATTGGGCGCTGCGTGTCAGAGAGCGTCATCAAATCATTATCGATCGAGGAGTGCGGCAGACAGCTAGAGTGCCGCGCCGCGTCGCGGTCTGGTACGTAATCATCTGGCCGTTTGGAGTTGAGTGTGTAATACATATTATATAAGACAGTTATACATAGATAAAAACAAATGTGATAGTAAAAACAAATAGATAATAATGATTTAAAAAAGAAAAAAAAGACAAATGAAGAAAAAACAGAGCAAAGTAAAATAAAAAAAATGTATAATATATAGTGTAATATATGCAAGGTAATAATAAAAGCAAAATATAGTATGACAAATGATAAAATGTAATATCCATAAATGTCAGGCGATAAGTGCAATACGATAATCAATAGGAGCTTATCTAGCGCGAGCGGTTAGAGAAAATGCAACGTTAAGAGAGCATTGACGGCGAGAGACGCGCCGCGTCCGCATTATCGATTGATCGGCTTGTATGAAAGACGCAGGTTCTCAAAAGGAACTTTTGAAGTCAAAATTTACTTTTTGAGGTTGTGGAATTTGGATATGCATTTTTCTGCGGCCGTTCCCTGATCACTGTTTTCTCTGCGGCACGCTATCATGAAGAACTTGTGAACTACGCCGCTGTGGTAAAGGTAATCGTAACAGCGCTAATAGCGCCAGACAAGCAAAAATTTCATGAGAAGAGTAATTTAGGTTGATGCCACACTAGAACTATCATTTGTGCAGTTGAAACCGCAAGAATTTGAGAAAGTTCGACGAGAATTAGAACAGAAACACGAGGAGACTGGTGATCCTGGCGAAGAAGCGCCAATACCACAACCACCGTCACCGGGTGCGAGTAGCACACAGTCACCGTCGCAGTCATAGATAGACGAGAGCTAATCAATTTTTCAAACTAATCAGAAATCAAGCATTGTCTGCTATTGCAAACTACAGAAGACCTGCGGTTTGTACGGAAGTGTGGGGTTTTATTGGGAATTAATAAAAGTTTGATGGTTTTGAAGTTTTGGTGGAGAGCATATCGTGCTATAGAATACTCACATTGGTTCAACAGTGCTGATTGCAGGGTAGAATGGAGTGGGGGGGGGGGCATTTGGGGGTAAAATGGAGTTGGGGTGGGCGACACCTCACAAAAGCCGATAACTTGGCTTGTCCTACACGTTCAGACTTGCTAGTTGACACGTTGAGAACTCTTTGACTTGTTAGCTATCCTAACGTACAATAGTTACCTGAAATGCAAACACGTCAGAACGTGCAGGATAGGTCATATTATCGATCAATACCAAGTGGCCCCTCCCCCCCAACTCCATTTTACCCGCACTTGGTATTGGTCGATAAACGTGTTTGCATTTCAGGTAACTATTGTACGTTAGGATAGCTAACAAGTCAATGCGTTCTAAATTTGTCAGCTGACAAGTCGGAACGCGTAGGACAGGTCATATTATCGATTTTTGTTAGGTCCCCCCCAACTCCATTTCACCCTGATTGCATATTTAGGAGGCGTGGCCGCGGTGCGGTCGCGTCAAACTCAAACATGTTGTGAAGAAAGTGAATGTGAAATCGCTCTTGTGCATTAGATCATTTTTAAAATCCAGCCACTCAAGCACAACTAAACACTGAGAAGAAAAAACAAGCCAAATAGTGAGCGTCGATGGCGCTGGGCTTTCCGTGGCCTCCTAAAGCACACAGCGCGTTCGCGCCGCCTACGATGGGTTTTGTCGGTAGTTGTTCATCACATTCGATGTTAACTAATGAGAAAACTAACCGACCATCAAGAAAACCTCATAGTTTGTTGTCCTGGCGACGATTCCTGCTCGAGCGGTGCGGTCGGGCCACGTGCTTTTCGAGACCGTGGAGAGGCGACCGCCATCGACGCCTATTGTAAGTCATTTGGTGCCTTAGCCGTAATTGCAGACAAACATTATAACAATAAGCTACTGGATTGTAGCTTGATTTGCATGAGAACTCGACTGCTTGAACTGCTCCTCGTTGATCATTACACAGTAATAGAAATCGCTTACCAGCTGCTTTCTTCTCTTTCCTGCTTTAAAATGTTGACATTAATCATGAGTTATGTGAAAAGAACTCGGAATGATGACCTTCGTGGATAAATCACGGTTAGAATCGTGGATCCTGCTGTCTTCCGCAAACGTGACGACGTTCCAGCTTCCCTGTTCGGTCACTTCTAACCAAACAAGCAAGGTGTGGCAATTTCTTCCGGCGAAACCCACGACCAACGATCACTTACCCCTCGCTCCGGCAGTGGGGAGCTTGGGAGGGGGAGGGAATAGTTGCCCGCGCAAACGCACGGGAATGGGTATCCTAATTTTTCGAAGCTTTCGAGTGTGTCAAGTAATTACCCTACTGAAAACCAAGCCTTCGTCACTGTGAAAGATGGTAAAACCTTACACTCGGTAACATTCGTGGATACCTTCTTCAACAAGTCGAAATTATCCTCTGGGAAAATTTCATCAAAGTTCGCAATCCAGTGAAGCCTTATAGCAAGAGTGAGACGGGCTCAGATGTGTCCTACTGGATAATCTTCCTAGGCACCAGCACCATCACCACATCATCATCCCATTAGGTGGGTCATCATACGAATGTGCTAATTTCCATCAGGTGGATGAAAAATTTCTAGGGCAGGTGCACCTAATTTTTAAAAGTCTAGAACCTGGCTCAAGATCAAAATCTGCATTCTAAATGGAATAACGCAAAGTGGATTTTCCGGAGGCCCAAGGCTGCCAGTGTACTCCTCGAGGAGTATACTGAGACACTCGAACCGTGCGAGCGCTCCGAATTTGAGGCCGACCGTGCGAGCGCTGCACCTTAATTTGTAGGCGGGGCCTCTCACCGTGCGAGCGCAGCCCATAAGTTGTGGGCGGAGCCACTTACAGTGCGAGCGCTCCGAGCTCAAGACCGACCGTGCGAGCGCTGCACCCAGATTTTTGGAGATGATAATGGAATACGTGGAATGCAAAGTCTGTTTGACTTACACTTCTCTATTCTGCGCTTTATCGGGTGGGTGTGCTTTGATTCTCAACGGAGACAGCGGCGACGACGGTAGCAACGAAGGTGGGTTCTTCATTTATGTCAGTATATTGGGGAAAGGGTTTTGCCTATCCCTACTCGGTAACGGTGTCGTCGTTCGGGATCGACGACAGAAGCCACCGAAACCGATGTACTGCGCGAGAGGTGTGGCGGCAGCCTCTTTGAGCCTGCCTTGTTTTGCAGGGTTTCCCATATTGTGAGATGGTGGCACTCTAAAAGAAAAAAGATCTACCAAAGGAATGGAAGAAACACTATTAAATAACCACACCGTCTGAGCACTCGCCGTCAGCTAGACTTCTCAAATGGATGAGAGGGGGCGTTCGTAGCGTAATGAAGGGGGGGGGGCGCTCTCATGGTTTACTCTGCTTCTTAAGTCACATGTAGTTCTCGTTCTGTTCATAGCCGATCCAAAAAAGCAGCTCCAGAAATATAGCAAACCATGCGAGTGCTCCCCCATAACCCTGCGAGCACTCAGCAGTGACCGTGCGAGCGCTCTTCAATGACTGTACCACCAAGCTCTGAGGTGGGGCGCTCAGACGGTCATTGAGAGCGATCGGACGGTCATTGCTGAGCGCTCGCACGGTCCTATGTCTGAGACCTTACCACCCGCGCTGGCGGTGAGTGCTCAGACGGTCATTGCAGAGCGCTCGTACGGTCCGAGTGTCTGAGTAGCACCTCGTATGGGCGACTTCGATACGTATTGACTGTGGGCGGTCCGATATCGGCAACTGACCATACGCAACCGATACGTATTAAAAATGAAGTCGCCACGGCGACGGCGATGCTAGGTGCTATACTCCTCGAGGAGTATACCCGGAGCCTAAAAAAATGACAGGTTCAGTTTCGAAGAAGCGATATACTTCGTTTTCGAGTAAGGTCTGTTCTACAGCGGATAAGAGACCATGGGAGCTTGACTGGGTAGTAACCTGTTGGCGATTATGGAAGATCCAGGATGAGAATAAAAAATAGGAGAGCATCTGCCTTTTTGAATATTTTTGTCCCTGTTTATACTACATGCATTTTTAAAATTTCAAACATTTATTACGTCATTTAAGTGGGTAAAGAATTGTTGTTTATTTGGAGTATTTTTTGCATGCAAAATTCATCTCTAGTCTTCGCACTCGTGTCTCTCTATGAACTTTTCTTTCTCAGTATCCTTTAGTTGTACTGCTCCCACATCTATTACCTGAAATGAAAGATTGTTTCGGAGGGGGTGCAGCAGGGCTCAAATTATTTCTTTTACCGTATCTGCATTGCCAGGTTGTGCACTGAAAGAACTGCGTGGGATATTGAGGGGGAATCCGAATAGGCACTGAAGGAGTGCTTTTGAAATAGTTGTATTTTAGTTTTCTAGTAATGTAATCCCAAAGATGTGTGTAAATGAAGTTCCTAATCGCGTGAATCGTAAAACGTTAAAATATTGCCACCTACATAGTTATCACACTTGCCACGTATCCACACATGACTTTCGACATCTTTCTTTTTCGCTTCTTTGACTTCAACTAAGAATTCGCCGAATTTGTCGGTTTCAGTGTCGGGTGGGACACCTTCTTCTACCACTGCAGACAAAGAATTTGCTTGTACGCTTCTGGTTGAGCTTACTCGGAACAACTTACACTTGTATCGAACATTTATTTGCGCTCCAGACAGTGCTTTTCCACAGAAAATCGTCCCAACAACAACTACACTGTACTTTTCAGTTTTCTTGGCCGCGTCTACGTAGCTACAGGGATCCCAATGGAAGAGCAAAGTCACCAGCTGAGAATAAGACGATGTAGTGCTTGGAAGAGAGTGAGTAATGAAATTTACTCACAACCGTGCTGAACCACCGAGTGGTCATGAAGGATGGCTATGCTGGAATGGGTCGAACCGAAGGAGAATGGGGATAGGATTGATTACTCGTGAGTCTGTTCATATTCTTACAAACAATTCCTGTGGTGTGCTCTGTAGCAAAAGGTGGAACAGTCATGTGTGTTCTGGTGGTGAAGGTGGTAAAATGGTACATGGAAAGGAGCGCAAATAGTTTAAAATTTCTTTTCAAGTGATGCGATTTGGTCGTCGCGACTGAGTTTTGCACGAGCGATCCAGTCGCCGCGACTCGATCGCGTGCTTGGACACACTTGGTGTTATGAGTGGCGACCGCATTGAAACATTCGCTGTTTTAAATCTACTAAAACTTGAATTTTGAGCTCCAATCACACTTGTTTTACATACCCAGTGGTAGTAATCCTTAATGAAAAATTTCCTTCGATATTGCTTCCTCCCGATTAGTTTTGGAAGAATATTTTGTGATTTCAAACTGGTTTCAATGCTATATTTTCGCTACTAGGAACGTTTGTTTTGTAATTTGTTGGTATTTTTGTAAAATGCTCATGACACGGAATTCGAGAGTGGTTATGAAGAAAGAGTATTAACCATTCCAAAATAATGGAGTTTGCGAACAAATTAGGAGAATACTCTTCCTCCCAAGTGAAGACTTGCTCACATTCTGAACAAGAACAGTGCTCGGAGCTTTTTACATTTACATTTACATTTATTTGCCGATCAATATTTTACAATATGCGGCACCTCATAGAATCGATCCATTGTTTTTCCGTCATCACTCTCGCGATACTCTGCCAGTTACGTGTTTCGAGTAGCTTCTGGAATTCGTCGCGCCATCGCGTTCTTGGTCGACCGGGGGGACGTTTCAGGGGTGGTTGCCATTCTGAGTGTTCTTTCGACTATTTCACATCAGTTGACATGGCAAGTCTCCACGAATAAGTCCATTTCTGCTCAATAGCGCTTAGGGAGTCACCAAGGTCAAAGATGTAGTGGCAAGCGCTATCGAACGGAGCTTTTAGAGTCAGAAATCCATAAGAATGAACAGAAATTCTGGGAATCCGCAGCAAGAATAACCAAGAAAGTGAGCGATTACGTCTAGACGTAGCGACGCGACTAGATGAGAAATGAAGAAAATCGCTGACAATTCGCAACACGAAGTATTCCCAGGCCGCGACTGGCCGGCGATTTGGTCGCCAAGCGATTCCTCGTGAGATTTGGTGAGAATCGGCCGCGCGTTCACGCGATAGCTTTTGAAAATGGATGCGCATGGAATGACCACGGCAGCTTTTATGATGTTTGCGAGTTAAATCGCGTGGCGACCGTCTCTGCTAGTATGCCCAGGGCTAAAAGCAATCAAATACAACGACCAATAGCTGGTCGAATCGGTGTATGTTGCCAATTCGAAGCTTCTTTTCTTGCAATGCTTCATTTTCATTCTTTTCAACGACTCCTTTTTCATCTGTTTATTTATTTGGATATAGAGCAAGAGTTGACAATGTGGTGTAAGGGTAAGCGTCGCTACAATCAGCACATCTTTTATAGAAGCATAGTTTCACGCGCATTGGTTGCATTGGTTTTGTAATGAGAGGGGGTTCCTTTCAAGGGTGTTATCTTCCCTGATAGTGTTCGAACAACGGCCTTCGGTCTTGAAAAGTTACGCACAAAACTGCGGAAACGTAGGTATGCCTCAAGTCGTAATTCGGTACTGAAGAACATAATACTGTAAGCGTTGATGCTGACGATAAGAAACAGACACATATGAATCTGAAAGGAATGTTGCGAATTACTGTGGTCTGTTTAAAAAAGTCAACTCTAAAACTATTCTAGTTCAAATGTTTGAGCAATGTCATATGAGAAAATTTGAAACTTACCCTTGTTTCTAAGAAATGAAATAGTACGGATTTTGTTTTGGAAAATAGAACTAGGCTATGTATTTCATACATGCACTCAAATATACACAAAACACAGTCGGACGCCACCACCAACACTAATCCCTTAAAAAAGCTGACTTGAGAAAGCATAGACTCTATTTACTCATATTGAGATATCGGGTTCGCTCTCGTCACGTTGTTGCTAGCTAGTCGAAACAAGGTTTTGAGTGCAAGAAAGAACCCTCACTGTTTTGTATCCCAACAAATTTCAAACACGCACAGTTTCCGCTCGAGTTCCTACTGGACTTTTTTTAGATTTCGCAATCGCAAACATCTTTCCATTCCAACACATATTTCATACTTCAAGTGCTTATAACTATTTCCAATCTCACCAGCTTTACTTATTTTGAATTGAAGAATGAGAATAATTGCAGACTAAAGAGAGGATGGCAGCAGGTGTAGCCTCGCAAAATGAGCTTTGACCTTGGAATATTACATCTGGAGAACCGTGTTCCAGCTGCTTAGATGCTGTCTACTTATCAGAAGAGCAGTTTTTTCGGGGCTCGAATTATCACCGTTGTTGAAAGTTCGATAACTTGTTTTTTTCACTGGTGGGATTCTCTTTCCTTTCCTTACTCCACCCAGGCCCCAGCACGAGGTCTTCCCCGAGCCGAAATAAAAAGAAGCCCCCATTGAAAATCCAGCATTTTACGAAGCACTATTTGAATATGCAAGAGGAAACCACCCTGAAATCAGCAGAAGAGTTCAAATTAGAAGAACAGCTGGTGGTGCGAACAACATTGGTGAGTATAATATCAAGAGCAGATTGAATGTAAAAACTAATGAAAGATACCTATTGCAAACTTCGCGCGTCCAACCAGTCCACGGCATCTCTCGATTGGACCGTACAGTCTATAAGTTCCAGCATTCGGAGGATTCAAAGGATTAGTGCTCAGCTCAAACGCAACTTATTCGGTTGAAATCTTTAGTGAGACAAGAGGGAAGGTGTTGCTAGAAGAAATATCAGCCAAAACTTATGCGTCGCACGAGAGATATATGCGCAAAGGCTAATCTGCTGCCGCCAAACAATTTTCGAAAAACTCCTGTGAAGCGCACACTCCACGAGTCGTCCCCGAAATTGCAAGAATGATGATGCCAGACATGGTGAAGAAGTGTTTGCAGCTCAAACTTATGTAAACTAAAAAAGTGTATGCTCATTGAGTAGCACCTATCCGGTAGGAAGACGTCCCGCATACATTCTTTCCGCGCTAGATAAGTTTTGGTTGGTTTTTCAAATACTACTAGTGGCTAGTGAGGTATCCTCGAATTTCAATTTTCAAGGGATTTCATGAAATCAGGGCTTCACAGGAGCCCTTCTAGATCTCTTGCGGATCGAAAATCCGGGCTTTTTCGCGCATACCTTTCGTGAAGTACAAAAGTTAGGGCTGCTTCAGCAAACTATTCTAGTACACGGTCTCACGGTCTCTTCTCTACACTCTGCAAATTTCAACACATTCTATAAAGTGTGGAATTTACAGGAATTCTCCGAATCTAATGTATGTGATGAAACGTTGGTGTTTTGCACATATCTTCCATGCGGCGCATAAGTTTTGGCTGATATTTGTAACACTTCTAGTATCCCCATAATTCTTGATTCACTGGAGATTCCAGCTCAATCGGTCGTGTTTAGACTGCACAAATCCTTCGAATCTTTCAAATCTTTGGTCTAAGTCTGTAGAATACGTGCTTCAATCGAACTCCTCCGACCTCGATCGTCTCAAGCGGTGTTGTTGACTCTATAGCGCCGCTCAAAGTACGAGCAGCCCCACTGTAAGCTCTGCAAGCCCTTTTTTGACCTCAACATTAGCTCCGGACCCCAGTACGAAGCCACGGACCCGTTACGAAGCCCGCTTTGCTTTCCGACTCTTTTACGAAGCCCAGCTTGCCCCCGGGAAAACCCGTGCCTGACTCCATCTCAATACTGCATTAGTACGGCTAAAGTACGTGAAGATGTAAATAGAGGTTACGTGAAGATGTAAATAGAGGTATGGGACATACAGATATCATCTCATATCGGGTAGAAGTTAGTGGTAAAACTTTTAACTGTTCGAATGAAGTGAAGCACCTTCTGGTGGAATAACTGGATTGATAGATTGACATTTTGTCTGTTGTCAAATCATGGAATTAGTAAGTGAAAGCGTGCCAAAACATGTCTCGCTATAACAATTGGCGAGACTTACCTCATTTTGGAAAACTGCCCAGTGGCAAGATAGGTGAAACAGACAGCAGCACACTCACCACTTCACGCAGCCGCTTTTTCCGGTGATCATGTTTCATAACCTTCTTGATTTTGTAAAGAGTTAGAGCAATTAATACGATGCTAACCACTTCGTAGACAATCACCACAATGCTGGTCGTGAGTCGTACTTCCTGTAATACCTACTCAGAAACAGACCTAAAATATATAAAATACCACTGAAAAATTATTTAAAAATGAAAAGGAAACTTCCATACAGACAAGGGCGTCTCGCCTTCCAGTTTCTCCGGTTCGCCATTTTCATTTTTCTCGTATGTCACCTTTGTTACGAATGTTCTGGCACTTATGCCGTAAGAGATGAGTATTTCAACGATGAGCATCACCATGACTCTGCGCTTTTTCCATAGCTGAAAATGCAGCAAACTCTGTTTCGTTACTCGTGTTTTTTCGCATTACTATGTTGAACGTTATGGAAACAGTACATATACTGACAAGCAAAGCATATTAGCACAGTATAGAGCATTCAGAAATGTATGCTTGTTTCCGGACTGAGCATTTTTTGAAGGAGACATGAAAGCAATGTTTGAGCTCAGAGACAGTGCTCGAAAATCCCACATCAGTTGAACTTATTCGGGCCGCTGAGCAAAAAGGCACATAGTATAGCACCAACCTGAGCTAACCTGCGAATATTGCATGATTCCTTGGTTTCTGCGGCCCACCCTTTTTTTTTGAAGTGGTGGTTTTGACAACATCGGATGAGCTTATTAGCTTAAGTATTCCTATTCGAATTGGATTGCCCGCTTTGCTGTGTTAGTGCAGTTTTCATGTATTATACTATCGAAAAACAATTTCCTGTCACTTTATTCAGATATCCAGGGATATCCAGATAAAGTGGTGTATCAATCTCGGTAACGTCTCAGAACAGACCATACGAGAAAATACTGACTTGAAAAGAATACCGGCTCAGCTCACCACTTCATACATATTTGGATGGCAGATTGTCATCCATCTATTCACCGTCATCAGAAAACATCCAAAGATATGAGTGAAGAAATTCGTCGAAGTTAGTATTGCTCCTATGCGGCCCAGCGGCTCGAAGCTTGGTCCTGAATCAAGTTCTTAAACGTCTGTCGTATTCCTTGCAGTGTTTCCCTGGACCACTAGCCTTTAGCGGTCGCCTCAACAGGCTATCGTCGGCTTGCGGAACCACAAGATCGGGAGCTTGACCGCTCTAAAGCTGCACTGCACACTTCTCGGGTGGCGGTGGCTAACCAATATTTCCTCTAATTCCTGACCTCCGGATATGCAGTCTTTCCCCTTCAACGCACGGCGCAAATGAGCTTTTCTGCACGCGAGCGCACTGCTTATATGTATAGTGCTGGCCGTGCCTGCTCTGGTTCCCCCCCCCCCCCCCCCCC
>JARK01001353.1:210573-224497 GCA_000688135.1 Ancylostoma ceylanicum | reverse complement strand
CCCCCCCCCCCCCCGAGTGCATTTTGAACATGGATTCTAGGCCTGGATATACGAAACAAATGATAAATGGAACGTCAAGAGAGAAAAAGGTCGACTCTTTTATTGAAATCGATGAAAAATGTGGTGAAAATATATGGTATTCTAATTTCGGGATGGCGTGCTGGAGCACCGCTCGCAAAGACGCGTGCTGGCGGTCGATACCCAGCTGGGCTGGCTGTGTGCTGGAGCGACGCCACGCAACATAGAGGGCTATGCACCCTCATCGCCGCTCCGGAATTAACACACTATACATGATTTTTGATAAGAATAGCAACGCTATAGTGCAGCAATAACAATGATAGTGTTACAATGACAGTGGTAGTGGAATGTAGAGCTCCGTTGAATAGACACTATCAAAATACAACAGTCTGCGTTGATTGGAGAGATCTTTAGCTTTGATACTAAACAGCTGTGACCAGAGCATAGATCGTATTTGATTTCGACTGAGAACATGTTGTATCTTCTTCTCACTCGTGTTCGACATCGACCTTCACTGATGCGTCGATAACCTGTGCCATAGTACAAATCTATAATATGGAAGCCAATTAGTCACATTTACTTAGGCATATGAAAAAATCTGCACTCTACCGTCGTCTATGTTCAAGCTAACTATTGCAGTACATTTCGTTTGGTCGTTGTGTACGATTTTTTGCAAATATGTTACCAGCATGAGAGTTAGTTGCCGTCCAATCGGCAGTCCTTCTCATGTATTTCCTGAGTATTTCTTGTCTTACGGCATCACTCAGAATCACAATGCTTAGTGCATTAGTTGTGAAGTTCAGGAACACAAAGGGAGAATACTGAAATTGCGGGTGTGTTTTTGTAATAGTAATCGAGTATATAATATTATGAAAGAATTATATGCTATATCCAACTTTGCTAAGCAATCGGACTGTCGACATCTCTAGAGTTTCACTTGATCTTTTTTCACCTCTCCTTCATTAGGAATATAGAATTTTCAATCTCCATTTTCTATCTGTATTTTTCAAAAGCAATGTTTAACCTCAGAGTCAATTTTGAGACTTTGTTATGAAGAAAATCTTTCGACAACGAAGATCACAACGTTCTGGTTTTTTTCAATATTGGAGTGTAACAATATTTGAACCATTTCTTTTTGGAGAGTTCGACAGTTATCAGAAGGAGTTGCGGAGAGACGGAGGTGCGCCATGCCGTGGCAGAGATGATATCTATTGCCGACACCTTAGATATTGGTCTTTGTGGTAGCTGTCGCGACGAGCACCTCAAACGCTCCAGAAAATGAGCCAAAAATGATTTTTCAGCGATTTTTGAAGGAAGCCTTCTATATAATTATATTTGGGAAGGTTTGCGAAACCTACATTTTCATAGACCCACTGGATAGAGGCAACATTTATTTTGCAGATTCGAAGCAGATCACCTATATAATAGATACAGGCGAAAATATTAACCACACAATCTATGGCAGTTACCATCACCATGCCCTAAAAATTACCTACATTAAATTGTTTTCCTCACAATTCTCACGGGCAATTTGCTGCGAAGAAAAAATGCTCATAGTTCCTAGCAAGTCTCGTGCACTTTGCCTCGGATGCATCGTTGAGATTATTTGGGATAAGCGTGTTGACAACCCCTGGGTAAATTTGAAAGGTTTTACCGCGTGTATCCAGGGTAACCTCAATGATCCATGCGGCCCCAGAAGCAGATGTGGATATGTAGAACAAAACATGATTCTGAGAGGTTTACACTGAATACTTGTTAGTAGCTTCCTTGTCTCTTTATTGATGTAGACTCCTGTGAGTTTATTGGCGAGCTTTCAGTGCTCTATCACCCTCGTCAGGCCTTTAATATAGTTCAAGATGCCTACTAGCTACTTGTTAACAACAACACTATAGTTGAGTGGACTAGGAAACTAACCGCGCTACGCAGCAACGATGACAAACAGCACAACACAAAGTCACAACACGAATGAGAGCTACAGAGAATGCGACATAAGTGACATAATCACAATCCGACTGCTCTTTGTGATAAGTCTTACGTGTCAATAAGCTCATCCTTGTTGTTTATTTCGGGCGTGATACGCTTTATCGCAAGAACCTCAAGTAGTTTCCTTTCCAAAATGTTTTCTCGTGAGCGGTGCATTACTGTGACTTGCAGAGTGAATATTTGCTCAACCTACACATGGTAAACATACCAAATTCTGGTGACGAATATTACCCACGTATGATCCGGATGCTTTTCGAAGCACATAGACAGTTCTCGCAATCAGTGCTACGCTGACAGCCTCATATACGACAGTAAGAACAAAACAC
Source organism: Ancylostoma ceylanicum (assembly GCA_000688135.1). Lineage (NCBI taxonomy): Eukaryota > Metazoa > Nematoda > Chromadorea > Rhabditida > Ancylostomatidae > Ancylostoma > Ancylostoma ceylanicum. Next base: position 222,170 of record JARK01001353.1, on the reverse strand, counting down.
GCAATACGAATAAACTGAAGATTAAATTTTTCAATTTTTGAGATCTCTTTAATTACTAAATTCCCCAGGGTGAAGAGCATCCATTTATAGAAGACTTTGGTGATTTGAACCTAGCCGTTCATATTCTACAACAATCCCGTCATGTGACATGTGGAGTGAGTCGTTGAAGTCTTCTGCGTACAATGAGCGTCGATGGAGCGCGTAAATTTACGGTCCTGAGTGGCCATAATAGCGCCACCGCTTTGTGTGCTGGTGGAATCTCTATCTTGAACTGCAATAATGGCCAACCTAGGGTCTAGCGTTTCTTCATCGTATCTAAGCAATTGTGCCATCACGCCAGCGCACGATAGACATTGCAACGCAAGCGGCTCGAATGCTTTGCGTCGAATAGTCCGCAAATTCATCAGCCTCACCGACGCCCACTTTATGTACAGTGAGCGTTGGCCCTTCCGCGACCTCGAAAAGCAGCGGCACGGTGGCACCGCTCGAGCTGGAATCCTCTCCAAGACAACAAGCAATGGGGTTTTCTTGATAGTTAGTTAGTTTTCTCATTAGTTGACATCGAGTATGAAAAAGAACTATGAAGAGAACCTCGATTCGCCTCTGCGGAGATGGTTCCGTCGTGAGCGGCGCGGTTGTGTCGCGTGCTTTTCGACGCCCTGGAAAGGCCACCGTCATCGACGCTTACTCGTGCATCTCACCTTTATTGGCATTTCAGAGCCAATTATCCTCCATCTGCCATTGATCTGCGCATAGAGTAGTTTGTTGAAGAGAAGTTGTATGTAGATGGCACATGATGAAGCTATACTTATAATCAACATAGTGTAAACCATTCGCGCAGTCCACCACTGAAATTCACAGACTTTTTCGCTTGTTGCGTTTATGTATCATTTTACCAAGGTAAATGAAATCGAGGATAAGAGGTGTTCAGAACGGACGATAAGATTTCTTAAGCTCCAGTCAGAAGTGAGGGGCGGGGCAATTTTGCTGCCGCCAAACACTCGGGGAGTTTTACCCCGCGCGGAAAAAAAAGCTGCTCAGGTCATTCATTGTCCCCGCTCGTTAGGAGGTAAGACACTATGAGTGACTCTCTTAGCCAGTTTTGCAGCGGCGAACTTGGGTAGCAGCACGGAATGTCATGACTTGGGCGATCTCTCTAAGCAGCAAAATTCTGAGTGAGGCTTCAGTCGAGCATCACAGGCCTCAACCAAAAAAAAAAGGCTCACAACGGATTTTTTTTCGCATGACCTAGTTCGGACAATGGGTGCATGACATTTTGAACAGCAGTGCCCTACGGTATCCAAAATATAGCGCATGGCTGGGGTGATTGACCCAGATTTATGTATGGTAGCCCTACTTGTCCTAGCCCGTCAGCTACTTTCTAGTAACTGCCTCAGGCAATAACACCTCGCGACCGGGGAGGATTTTTATCCCGACTGGGACACCTGAGAAATCAATTTTTGGGCCGTGGCATTCTACCGAGTGGCCCTAGCGAATTTTTAGTACTGCCTGCTCTCTTCTAAGATTCCTCTTCGTCAAGGGATCTTCAAGTTTCTTGGTTGAATATTCATTATTCGAGTTCGGATTTAGTTTATTAACTTTACCTCTAGAATATCGCCCGTTTGAGTACCCTTTTTGAATGAGACCCCACTTCATTGAATGTTTAAGGAAGAATATGAAACAGTGTGCTGTGCTTCTTATTTTTGCTTTGTATGAGAATATTCTTTTTGGGGGTTTGACCTTATTTTGGTTAATAAAACAGTTTGTGGTAATCACCTTTTCATAAACATCCGGGAAACAAACAGCCGCATATCTGTTTAGTGTCATCAAGAAGCATCCGAACATATGTGTGAGCCGAGCTATTCCGGTTACAACTGAGGCGAGTCGCGTAACAACCTCATAATCCGGACCTGGAATGAGTCTGATTGAAACTTGCATGTCTCCAGAAATGCTCAGGTACGACCATTTTCACAAACCGAGACATAGTCGCACATCTGCCCGTGTCCACTCTAGTGCGATCACGGCGACAACATCCAAAATCCCTGCAAAAGTGCTGTCAGATGCGTCATTGGTACTTGACAATGATAGAAGCGCTGCAAAGATTAGGAATTACCTGTGATAACAAATAGTCGGAAAAACGCTGAATGAAGCAAAGGTGACTTGGAGAAAAAAATGACTGCCAATAGAAATAACGAGTATAAAATGAACAAGATTGAAATCAACAGCTGTGCGTCAATAAATACTTCCCAAAACGACATCCTTAGTTCGATTACGTGACCTAACCTTTCACAGTAGAGGATAAATAGTCTCTATATTGATGCACGGTCGCGGATAGAGCCTGAAGTATGACCTTAGGGAAAGTTGATTTTTTTCAGCTGGTAGAATGATACACAATGCAACTCAATTTTTTTGTTAATGTAATTCACAACTGCATTACAGTGTGAGCCCGTGGATTCCACGTCGCACTGTGCTAGTTTATTTATTTATTTATTTATTTACTTATTTATTCATATATAGAAAGACCATGTAGGTAGAAATAAGTGTATGTACGCAACTATAATACAAATGATGACAACAATAGTATTAAAACAAAACAACACATTCTACTGAAAACTATCGGAAACATTTGAAGATTTTATAGATCGCTTTGCCGATTTTCTGAATTGTTTTACCTTGTATGCTTTTGGCTGAGATTCAAATATTGAGTTGCTGCGCGGTTAACAAAAAAAGTGTTGCCTTGTAGATGTAACAACTTTAGAAAATGAAATTTCATCTAATTCACCACTCGCAGTGGACGTGACAAAATTAGAGAAAAATCAGATCTAAAATAATAAAAGAAAAATTAAATCATGACGAGATTACTGACTTTTCTCCAATCCGGAAGTGAGCTAAGATTCAGGTGTTTGTTACGGATTGAACTAGTGGGGATGTTGTCGTACTTGAATCCATTCATTCTTAGGTATATTCTCCTTGTGAAGTTATTTTAAACACTTTCTATCTTTCTAATGTTCGACTTTTCGAAGCAGATAAGGACGCTGGCACCATATTCTAGAATGGGTCTTATATTAGTGTTATAGACTTTTAGTAGTACCTTAGTATTCTTTGTGTCTAACGACTTGAAAAGATTGAACAGTCTTCTATTAGCTTTGTTCACGATTGCTCTGCAATGGTTATCAAAACTGAGTTTTTCGTCCATTGGAAAACTGAGGTCTCGTATCTCTGTAACGGATTGTAGTGTTATGTAATTGATATTATAATGAGCTTTTTTTATTGTGACCCAAGTGTAGAACTTTAGTTTTTTCAATGGAACGCGGTAGATTCCCGAGAGAGTTCGACCAAGAATGGAGTTCATTAATTGCAAGCTGTAAGCGATCTGTCTCGCATTCGGTTTAAACACTAGAGTAGATTTTGATATCGTCAACGTAAACTTCACAGCTCATACCGGTTCTATCAATTATGGCGGGAACGTCGTAAGAATAAATATTGAAAAGGAGCTGTGACAGAACACAACCTTGTGGTACACCGCTGGGGGCATTTTTTTACTGTGGTATAGGATTCATTAACCTTGACTTGAAAGGTTAATGGATCCTAGATAATTAGTCCTATTTAATCCATTATAGCAAAAATACGTAGATAATGCGAAGAAACACTAATACAGAGCTGAATGCAGAGCTCAATACGCATGGATATAAACTCCTTAGTTACGTCTGCTCTTTGGGAACCTGCACTGTGCATTGATATTTTATCGAAAGAAAAGACTCAAAAGTAAAAATTTGTATGAGATTGTACTAGAAATAACGGCTACAATCGAGTTGCCACTTCACTTCAAGAGCTGAAATGGTAGGTGAAAGCTCTTTGTGCGTTATAGAGAAGTGTCTCATGTAAAGAGCATGTGAATACGGGGTCTCACCTTTTCCACCTCGAAATCGACTTTGAGAGTTGAAAATAAGAAGTGTCTTCAGGTGACGCTGATCTCAGTTGTATGCTTACTTTCTTACAAAAAAGCCAAGGCTTCCTTTTGAGCCGCTCCCTTTATGGATAGGTCGAGATACTCCCGTTCAGGCCGACGAACCCAACCTGCGCTGCACTGAATCGTCGCATGACGAGCACAGTCGGGAACACGCGCACAATGTCTCGAGGTCGAGTAAAGCCATAATTTGGGCGTAGAATCCATTGAATAATTGGATCTCGCTGCATAGAATTTCAGGGATCGACGTGTACTTCCTTCTTTGTGCACCCGAAAAGGATCTTAGGAGAGCATCCCACCAGCAACTGCACAAGGCTTTGTCGGAGGAACAATCACAAGAAAACCCAACCCATAAAAACCGTCCAGACAATTATTTTCAGGAAAATTGCATCATAAGGACTTAAGAAAGTTCGTGACGAAAAAGAATAATTGGAAACCTCCCAGAACGCTTTCCCATGGAGCGAAATTTCGCCGACTTTTGCGTCAATACTGATCAGGCGGCCACAAACAGAGTGTATCCAGGCCCAAACCCACACATTCGTTGCGCCCCCTGCATTGCGGGTGCATTCGCATGCACCAGATCTATCGACATCCTAGACACTCGTCTGCTTCCCAGTGTGCTCTTAATCCACCCTTTTCCATTGAAAGGAACTAGGTATACAATCATGATCAGCGTCGTCTGATGATGCTCCGGATCTTATATTTTTATGTTAGTGTTATTGTCCATTGCCATTTATCAAGCATTCTCGTATCCGAGATTTCGAGTGTTTCGAAGCCTGAAGTTACATTCCTCGAATTTTGCGCGGGTGGTTGTAATGTAGGACAATCTCAAGACATATATGAGAGATTGTATGGGTTTCAACATCTTAACACGTTCGCGACAACTCAGATTTCGCCCGCGCTGCCACTTGGGACACACGCACTTTTGCACAACTGGGACCCGTGCTCGACCGGTCGTGCACTTGGTCCCACGCGGTAGCAATTTTTCCTCCCCATTCAAAAAGCAGGATTTTTTTGGTAAGAGTCATTCTTTCTTTAGTAGTTCTCGAGGTTTCTTCCATTTCTTTTGTCTACTGATTTGTGATTGTTAGGATTTTAATTAAAGTTTATTGTTCTTCTAGGTGTTCTAGTACGAAAAATCTAAAGAAAAAAGTTTGAGAGAAGGTCTGCTTTGCCCACTGCGTATGTAACATTCTAGTATATCTGTCACTACGTTACTGCGGAGGAATTTGCTGGCTCTGGACTTTTCACAAAGATATGACATTAAATTGACAGTGCACGACCGGTCGTGCACGTGGTCCAACGCGGCAGACACTGCGTGCTCGACCGGTCGTGCACGCGGTCGCGAACGTGTTAACAATATGTATTGTGATAGATGCCATAAGATATATTTTCTGTACATCGAGTAAGCTTCAAAGCAGGCAAGAGCATTGAATTTTGGAGTCAATTAAAGTTAATCGTACGAAGATATATGCGATCTGCGGTGGTAGTGGGTATGCGATCCACGGCAGCGGAAGAAGTGTTAAGTTGAAGTCTTTTTTTTATGCGCGTGATATCTCTTGGAAGCGGGGCAGTTGAGTGGTCAACCTTTCACAATGGCAGCATGGCGAAGACTGATAATTCTGCACCCTTTCAATGAAACTTCATTTCTTTCTTCTTTCTCAGCTCCTTCTATTTCCACCTCACGGAGCCCGGTCATCCATTCCTAAAAGGATAAAGTGGGACCAACTAAAACCGCCTTTTTAGCGTTCTTGTAATTTTACAGGTTTGTCAAGTTAGAGGAAGCTGAAATAGGAGAAGAAGATACAATGTCCCAAAAAGGCATATTTTTAGAAAGGAAACGGAACCTGATGGCAAGCTATAAAGGGCTAAACAATTAAGCAAACACGTATAAACAGCTAAACAAAAACAAAAGCTAACCAAACCATCCTACGGAGGGGCAGTGATTGCAAGCGAAAAAAGCCGGTTTACGTCATGTCAGTATACGTCGGGGATTGAAGAATATCATATCTTGGGAATGTTAATGCGTCAGTAATGTAACCTTTTTATCGAACTGCTGCGACTATTGATCAAGCTCCTTAACATTCAAAATTTCATGGCTGCTGTCCCTAACCAAGTAAACGCGGAATCATTTTCACTGCGTGTAGATTGTGACATACGTAAGCACACCCTTGTAGTGGCTCTATACATATAACCGAAAGGCCTGCTAAAGCACGAGAAAATTTCGCTATCAAATGAAATATTGCTGTTTTTTTGAAAAAAAAAAACCTAGCGGCTCGAAATGCAATCTAATAAATTGTAGGCGATAGTAGACAAGGTTACATAAGGCGAAATTTGTATCCGCGTCCGTTAGGAAAAAAAGAACGGGAAGAAACAACAGATATTCTACACAGGACCACGAAACGCCATTACGACTTGCTATAGCTTTATGAAGTGAGTAATAGTACTGAGAGGTTGATAGGGTGGCGTAAAAGCTGAACATCGAGCAGTAGGCAGCGATAGATATGGAGGCTATTGGAGATGAAGATATAAAATCAGTGAATGAGGGGGGTGTGTTAAAAACGAACTTCACATGTAGTTTCTTGTATTAAGAGCGAGTAATTATATGTAGTTGGATAGCAGTGTGAATAACTCTAACTGAAGGTTATCAGTACATTTTCCGAACGTTCTTTGAAGTTTTGATATGTGAAGATAGTGCAGCTTTTGCCGTTAAACAACTCAGTCAGTTGTGGGCTGCGCAAAGTGGCGTTGCTAGCTTTTGTATTCACACTTCTGGAAGTCATCCTGATAAGGTCATAGTTTTTTTCTAGCAGAAGGTCACAGATGTTTATCTTCATGTCTGGTTGCTGAATACAAGGAAAATTAGAGTTAATCTAATGCAAAAAAAATGCAATGGTTTCTTTTTACTAACGTTCCTTGGATCTTATGTACAATACTTTTCTTAACCTTTGCAAAGAGGACCCGCTCAACTCGTCAATGCGTCGGCGACGCAAAAGCGCGTCGCAAAGCATCGCACGCGCATAACTCGCTTCAGAATGGAGCTCTTGCAATTCTGAAGACAGATTCTTATTGGACTCGTCGCTGATGGTTCCTCTTTTCACCGCATGAGAGAAAAAATAAAGCAAAATGGTTATACAATCTTGGTCAGGTAGTAAAAATTAAAAGGAAAAATAAACAAGTTTATTGAACTATGGGTTCTTATTCAACAACCCAATGTCATCCGTTCAGTTCATGTAGAATGAATAGAATTCTGGAAGTTTCTGCATGGCTATTTATGTGAAAGGTTAGCAGGGAATCGGAGAAGCAATCATATAATGCAGGAGTATAATTTCCGCTGTACTTCATCCAAATGCTTAGTGGCTGCGTGACGCTGCTGGAGCGCATGTGTGCAAAATATCGGGTTAACGGGGTTGACGTTCGCGCATGTTTGCAAACCAACTTTGCCTTAACACGACCGGTCGAGCACGCGGTGTCTGCCGCGTTGGACCACGTGCACGACCAGTCGTGCGCTGTCCACTTAGTGTCATATCTTTAATCCACAGCCAGCCAATTCCTTTGTAGTAGCGTAGTAACAGATATTTTAGAGTGTTGAACACACATTGGGCAAAGCAGACCTTCTCTCGAACTTTTTCTTCAGATTTTTCGTACTAGAACAGCTAGAAGAACAATAAACTCTAATTAAAATCCTAAAAATGACAAATCAGTAGACAACAGAAAAAACAGAGGTCGAGCACGGGTCCCAGTTGTGCAAAAGCGCGTGTGTCCCAAGTGGCTGGGCGCGCGAAATCTGCGTTGTCGCGGACGTGTTAATGTTATGCAGCCTTTCGGCTAGCCAATTAGGATAATCACCGTTAACTATAATATGTTCCGGAGGAAAGGATAGTTAGAGGAAGGACACAAAGAAGAAGAGCGCGGGAAAGTGCAAAAACTGGAGAGGGTAAAGAGAAAACAAGAAATATGCTCAGATTCTCAACTATCGTCACATTTAAACCGGTTTTTTTAGTTTGCGTTCCATTAGTCGCAGCACTGAAAGAGAAAGCAAAATAGTCTTTTTGTAAGAAAGAGAGTAAAAGCACGATATACAGCACCAACGTTTTCCAACAGAGAGAAAAATGTCATGAAATGAGTCTCTTACCGTATAGAGGCGTCATAGCGTTACGGAGACCACTTTTTTTTACAGGAAGTTTCTGTAGCGTATCGTGAAAGGTCAAGCCTAAGCGTACGCTTTCGACAATATAGAGTTTTCGCGTGCGCCAATGCTTTTCAGCCACTAGCCTGAAGTTTTTAATGAATGGATATTTAACTTTAGGTTGGGTTCAGACGGCAGCCGGATGACGATTCATTGACATGGGTACACACAATGGCACCGTTAAAAAATGAAACCTACTCCCTCAATCGAGTATTTTTATAGTCTCGTCTACTTTATCCGCTGCAGTTCAAAACCGAACAACGCTGAAATTTCCTACATGTACCCGAGAGCACTAAGAAGACAGTGAGACTGTCGACAGGCGTCACCATCACGAGGCCATGAATTTATGAGGAATTAATGATAAGGTGGTCGGCGTTAATCGATACCGTGAAATACGTCATGCATCCGACTTCATCTGAGCATTGAACGCGTATTTGACCTATGTAGTTACTTGTGGGAGGGGGGNACATTTCAGCACGCTGTTCCGATAGCGAACGAAAAGCAAAAATGAGCGTGGAACACCTGGACACGCTGGCGCTTTGGCGCCGGCGCCCAGTGGGCCCCGCGGTCACGCGACGGATATCTACATCCGCGCCGCGTCCACACGCGACCGCATCCCACGCATCTCGCCTGAGCGATCGCCGGGCCGCTGTTTCCACCGGGCCTCAGCCGGCCAGACGAGTCCCGTAGGGCTCGTCAAGTCTCCACCGAAGCGTAGACATGCCTAAGCTACAACACCCGACGGCCTGCTTATATAGCCTCGTCTCAGTATCAGCAACATGTTAAGCCAGGATTGTGTGATAAAAACTTTTTGTGCTCGGGTCGAACCCCCGGAGTGAATGAGTGGTAACTGATACGCGTTGGGGAGGAACAGAGCACGTCTGGCTGTACAAGTTAGTACTCGAGGGGAGAACAGAGCACGTACGGCACTAGCAGCACGTCGCCTCTTCCATGGCAGTGGGCGAAGCTAAACCTCTTTGTGCTAGGGTCAAAGCCCACGAGTGCCTGAGGAGATGGTTCATTCAGACACAAATGGAATGAACGGAAAGTGGAGAAGGACATAGTGGGCGAGAAGGTAAAGGGAGGAAGGAAAGCACGTAGGAGAGAAAGCCACTATGGGTACCGCCGCACTCCTTGCGTTGAATTGGACTCGAGTCCATGCAGTCTCATCTTTCCAGACCATGCCACACCCTGGAAGTCGGCGCATCTATACTATAACGGTGGACCCGTCCCCCCGACTTTCGAGGACAGGGCAGTCTTATCACAGCTCCTCGCACGCTTTTAGCGCCGACGCACCCCCATCACAATGATCGGCCCGTCTCCCCCACTTTCGGCGTCAGGGCACCCCTATCACAGCAATGGGTCCTAGTCCCCATTTTTGGCGCCTGCGCATCCTTATCACAACGGTGGACCTGTCTCCCCACACTTTCAACGCCAGGGCGGTATTATGTCGTTCGCTGAGGTTGCAGTCTGTTAGAGTTGTGGGAAAAGTGCAGTCAAGTCAAAAAATGCGCCATTTCTTCTGCCCGCACCTAATATTTTGTAACAATCTTACTTCGTGTTAGTTGGCACTTCATGTGTGTGTAAGTCTGTGCACGAGAACCAGCCACCAAAAACGAAATATACCTACACCATCGTGTTCAGCATGTCGAATTGTGTTAGAAGAGGTTGAAAAGGTTGGAAAGATTTTGGTTTTTACCTTGATTTACAGGTGTTTTGGGGCATTTTTGTCATGTTCAGACATGTGAAGGACCGACTGTTGTGTTTACCACTGTTGGGATGAATGAGATAAGCCCAGACAGTATAAAAGGGAAGAGATGGGTAGGATCTCTTTGTGTCGAAGAGAAGGAGCCAGGAAGGCAGAGAGAGACACGGATGAGGGGTGACAATGCTATGCAAGGGGTCCACTTTTGCGGCGACGGTGCACCGGCGTCCAAAACTGGAGGAAAAGCCTAGAAACGAGTCCAACTGCGGGACGAAGGGGCGCTGACGTCCGGAAGTGATGAAACGCCTGGAGTCGGGTGCAACGGTGTGATAAGGGTGCTCCGGCGTCCAAAAGCGGGGAAACGCCTGGAGACGGGTCTTACAGTGTGATGAGGGTGCGTCGGCGTCTAAAATTGGGGAATGCTCAGAGACGGGTCCAACGGTATGATAAGGGTACGCCGACATCCAAAAGCGGCGATATGCCTGGAGACGGGTCCAGTGGTGGGGTGAGGGACGCCGGCGTCGCCGACGATCAGACTGGTAATATGTTAATTGTAATTGTTTGTGAGGGCGTAGACTACCCCATTCTTGCCCCCTTCTCGCGTTAGGCCAAGTCTCCAGAGAAGAGATCGCCCTCAGTCTACTTGCTTGCAGTTGCCCGTACTTTTTTGTAGAATTCGGTTAGAATAAAAATAATAGAATCATACTATACAGTAACGAGCTTAGTTTGTCTGTAAGTGTGTACGTGTGCAGGTATCAGAGCGTTGAGAAATTCCACGATTGGTCAGTGATGGTGATTCTGATGAAAGGGAGATGGGTATGGTGAAGTACAAAAAATGAAGAGAAGCTGTAATGGATGAGGAATTGCAGAGCGATAAGGGTGCGCCGGAGTTCAAAAGTGGGGGGAGACGGGTCCACTGATATGGTAAGGGTGCGCTGGCACCCAAAGTGGGAAAGCCAGCTTCTAGGGGCGGAATCGCCTGCGAAAATGAGGATGCACGGAGATGGGTCCAATTCTAGGCAAGCGGTACGCCGGTATCCATTGCCGCTTCCTCTCCTACAAGCTTTCCTTTCTTCCCTGCACCTACTTGCTAATTATTATCTTCCCCACTCCCTGTTCTTTACATTCATGTCTGAATGGTCCACCTCTTTCATCCTGTCTATATTCACAAGTAGACTCTTATCAATTGAATTATGTAGCACAACAGCCAGCTGAACATGAATCATTCCATGTGACCATATGCACCCAGTCGAATACATCCAAATATTCATAGACCCTAAGGCTAACCAAAGAGCAGCACTTCGCGGAGATGAGAGAACGCCACCGCTGGCGGATCTGAGAGTTTCGCCAGAGAGCGTTCACGCTACATTGGAAGATCATACTCTATATATAGTCATGGTCATTCTGATTCAGTGCTGTTTCTTATCGGCCGTATCACCATACCCTCACCTATCACCAGCGCGAGCTGGTGCAAGAGCGTGAGCGTAGCGGTGGTGCTCGATAAGGGTTTCATTCCACTACTCAGACATTCGCTCGGGAGTCCCGCACTGCAAAATGATGTCTCCCGCTCGAGGGTGAGCGGGAGACATCAAAAACTTTGAGTTTTTGTCCCGCAACAACCCGATTTTGTCCCGCAAGCTCCGGCGGGAGACCGGATTTTGTCCCGAAAATGATACCAGTATCATGGTGCGGGAGACCGGATTTTGTCCCGAAACTGAAAAACGAAAGAAAACAAA
>JARK01001353.1:171882-194559 GCA_000688135.1 Ancylostoma ceylanicum | reverse complement strand
GAGGGGGGGGGGGTTCGCGTAATTTCCAGGAGACTTCCCTTATTTTCCGGAGATTCACGTATATGTTTTGAGCAAAATTCGGAAATCCGAAAAAGTAACAAAATCAGCTCCAAAGGACAGGGATCTGCTCGTTTCTTCACCCGAGTATTTAATCCAATTTTTGAGACAAACTCCATTGTTTGAAGGTGTCGCAGCCCAGAATAAACTAGAGAATTCCAAAAAAGGAAAAAAGGAGAATTAGAAGGTGTAAACGATTGCACATGCAGACGAGGCAGGACTACCTGAACTACCGACTTGAAATAATGAGGTATTTAACAAATATGCAAGAGTAGAGCTAGAATCGGCGAACGATAGGCTAATGCCTATGATAAGTTTGGTCCTGCTCTGACTACCTTGAAGCTACGAGTGTAATTTCCTTCACAGCACGAGTGTAATTTCCGGCTTACAAGTTCGAATCAGCGATAGTTAATGATTGTGTGAGGCCTGTGAAGTCTACGAGAGTAAATTGAGGAGTCAGTTCCGTGTGCGTTTGCATATTTGCTCATGACCTTTATTCTTTATTCAGTCTCCATATCGCAACGGTACAATAAATGTAGCACTGTGGTTGCGTAGAATTTAGTAGTTTTCTTGGAATCTCCAACTATGAGCGTTTCCAGTTCAGCATCAAGTCGTTAGGCACATCACCTTTTACATTTTCAATTCTTATGGATAGTAATGATAATTTCTTGGGTTGGGGAATACGTTCGTGCGGATTTCTATTAGGTTGTAGGGAGAGTTCTCGCGGTTTTTGAAATTTTGCTTTTTTCAACCTCACGCTGCCTTGCAGCGACCTATCTTTTGCATATATAAGGAGGTCAGGTATGTGCAAGTTTATTAATATCATTCACTGTAAACTCCTGCAAAAGCCCTATCAGGAAGATAAATTTTCCAAAACAGTACATTTGCAGCCTTTTAGTATACGGCTTCAAATCTGGTGAATCAGCAACTGTATCCAGTCACCGTATTAACGCTGGATTTGGGGACGGTGCACTGACCGAACCCCATGCGCAGGATTTGTCCAGACGCTTTCGTGCAGGCGACTTCGACCTCAGTGCTTTCTCATGGTCGGGACGCGCATCCGGCTTCGACAGCAGTCGATTGCGGCAGCTGGTGGATTCAGATTCAAGGCAAACCATGTGGTGAAGGACACAAGTCTTGGATGTTTACTTTACCACCATCGCCTATCATCTGCGCCAGTTGGGAAAGGTATAAAAGTCATCACAGTTACACGAAATTCGATCTCTCGCGACGTGCTGAGGTGGCTACTAAATTGCCCTCGTACAGACGCATAAAAAACTGGATGAAGCCTGTCTTTACAGCAGATGAGAAATGCTGCCTGTACGTCAACATTCCCACCTTGGGTTGACCAGGATGAGCAGCATGAGCCGCAGTCAAAGACAGGTCTTCAGCCTCTGGAGGTTATGATCAGTGTTTGGTGTGACTGCAAAGGCATCATACAGTGCGAGGTACTGACGCGCTATATTGCGCTCACGGTAGACCTGTACTGTCAGCGGCTGCATAGAGTGGCTGCAAAAGTCGCAGAAAAGGGTCAGAATTACGGCACGTTCCAATTCCTGCACGACCCAGCTCGTCCACTCCTTAAAAAAGTGGCCCGCCAAAAACTACTGGACTTTGGATGGGAAGTGTTGACTTCAGCACTGTACAGGCCTGATCTTTTATTAAAAGATTACCAACTTCTCCTAATTCTCTCTAACGCCTCACAAAGGAAACGTGCAATGATTAAGATGACTTTGATCGCTGGTTGAGCTACTTTTTCGAGTCAATGCCAGTACAGTTCTATGCCGAAGGCATCGAAACGCTCCCCAAAAATTGGCCAAGAGAATAGTATGTGATGGTGATTTGTTTATTTCTTGATGTGTTTCTCTATTTTTAAAAAGCCAATAAAATATAATGTTTCGAAAACCGCGAGAACTTTCCCTACAACCTATATATTTTTCAGAAACAATATCAATCACAATGAAAGAGTAGCATAGCTCATTTTTTTCATCTACTAATGCTGCAAAAGACATGAGAGCAGCATGAGGGGCAGTGGTCTCTATTTGCCACAAACGGGGCGTTCAGAATGAGAGGCAACTTCAAGGTCTAAGATACCCTATCTAAAGCGGGTATAGCACTTTCATGCTGCCACTTTTTCTTGACAATTGGGAAAAGCAGTTTTAATACTGGTAAAATGCGGAACAAGAGCTACATAATGCCCCACGAATATAAATCAGGCAAGGTCCATGTCACTATGAAAGAACAAAATTTGAGCAGGTTCCATGTCCTTGCGAGCTGATTTTGTTTATTTTTCGGATTTCCGAATTTTGCTCAAAACATACAGTAGCGGCCATAAAGATATGATCAGAGACACTATTGAGGACAGAATCTCGAACTATAACTCAACTATGGATTGAGCACTTCAGACCAAATTTGAGGATGTGATGAGGGTCTAAGTGTTCTTTCTGTGTGCTGCTCGGCATTGACGTAAACTGCTTCCAAGCAGAACTACCACGTTTCAAGTGAAAATTCACTGTTTTATTAACATTATGGTTTTTCGACTATATCGCGACATCGCAGCTCCGGAAGAAATTATTCTAAATCGTATCGTAAGCGTACGAATCGCTATATAAGTTGCGTTCCATGGTTCTTCTCTTCACATAAAAAAGTGGGCTCGTGAAAAAGTGTAAAAACATGAAAAAGGAACTTTTTATAATTCCAAAGAAAAAACATAGGTCCCGACGCGGAATATTTCTGTAATTTCCACTACTAGCAACTATTCTGGTTTTCAAATGAGAACTGTATTGCTGTTTATATGCTTAAGATATAATTAAACCGATTTTTCGGTGATTTCGCTTAATTAATTTTGTCCTCCCGTTTGGGCAGCAAAGGAAACGCAGTAATAGCATTGTGGTGGAAATAATAGACAGATATGTGCCCAATCTGTACCAACTCTTCCTTTCTCCCAGTAGTGAATAGCTGGGATGCTATACAAAATCTACGAAATCCGAGAAAGTTAATGTTTGAGCTCAATAATATAATCCATGTTAATTGAAGCTGTGTTAATGGTAAGCTGCCGCTGGAAAGCGCTCATAGAGTTTCAGTAAATAGTAAAATTTGGATCAGATAGCTCAACCCAGAAGCGAGTTATGGCAAAAGATTCCCTGATCAATATGGCTCTGATCATATCTTTATGGCCGCTACTGTATACGTGAATCTCCAAAAAATAAGGGAAGTCTCCTAAAATTTACGCGACCCCCTCCCCCCCCCCCCCCCCCCNGCTCCACTTTGGACGCCGGCGTACCCCTATCACAACGGTGGACCCGTCTACCCCCACTTTGGACGCCGGCGTACCCTTATCACAACAGTGGACCTGTCTCCCCCCACTTTGGACGCCGGCGTACCTTTATCACAACGGTGAACCCGTCTCCCCTCACTTTGGATACCCTTATCTTACTTCTTATTAATTGGCACTTCATGTGTGTGTGTGTGTGTCTGTGCACGAGAACCAGCCACAAAAAACGAAAAATACCTACACCATCGTGTTCAGCGCATCGAGTTATGTACGAAAATGTGGTAAATTTTGATTTTTACCTTGATTTACAGGTGTTTTGGGCCACTTTTGTCATGTTCAGACATGTTAAGGACCGACTGTTGTGTTTACCACAGTTGGAATGAATGAGATAAGCCCATCCAGTATAAAAGGGAAGAGATGGGTGGGATCTCATTATGTCGAAGAGGAGGAGCCAGGAAGGCGAAGAAGGACACGGATGAGGGGGGACGCTGCAGGGTTGGGCCGGCGCCCACAAAGGGTGATAATGCTATGCTCTAAGGGTCCACTATTGCGGCAACGGTGCACTGGCATCCAAAAGTGGAGAAAAAACCTAGAAACGGGTCCAACTGTAGGACGAAAGGGCACCGGCGTCCGAAAGTGGTGAGACGGGTTTGGAGTCGGGTCCAGCAGTGTGATAAGGGTACGCCGGCGTCGAAAAGCGGGGAAATGCTTGGAGACGGGTCTAACAGTGTNGAGGAATGGCCGGTGTGGTGTGAGGGAGATGACACATCAAAGCAATGCGAGCGAAGCGAGCAGAAAAGAAGCCTGAGAGTCCGGCGTCAGCCGGACGATCAGGCTGGTCCTTTATTATAAGGCGACGGACCCGTCTCCTTGCGCCTATCCACTCTTGGATGCTGACACCCCTATTGCCCGTACCTATTCATTGTTCCCTTTCCGACTACTCGAGTCGACTGCACCTCACCATACCCGTTCCCATTCTCAGAAATGTTCGATATCAGAAGAATACGGTAGGCAATCACTACAACTGACCAATCAGGGAATTTCGTTTCTCACACAAACACACACAGTTATTATAAGTCATGATGGGACTTGCGTGCGACTTTCAGAGGCACGCATCGATTCGCAGAAGATTTTCTATGAAGACCGATCAACGCCGCATGAAATTCTGAATGAAAAGAACGCGCGGCCAACGCGAGGCCGTAAACGCGTGCGACTGAGCTGCGACTGCGATGTGACTGGCCCCTATTCTTCGTCATACAGTCGCACGCGCGTCAGTCGCACACGTTCAGTATAAATTGTCCTATAAGTGCACCATGACGGTCTACCGGAACACTGAAACAGAAAGAGACCATCGAAAACATTTGCAAGCGAGAAAAAAAGACCCTTTGCAAGGTCTACGCAAGTTCGCCTTATGATCTATACAGGCCGGCGGATTCGAACTTACCTTTCGTTGTTTATTTTTGGCTGAGAGTCTACTGCGTTATTCACTCAGTCATACGTCCTGATATCCACAAACACTAATCTTGCTGATGCCTTCATCCTCTATCACCACTGTACTTGATACTCTGATGCTAAATGGCAATACATTTGGCAAGAGAATGTGTTTGGCAAGACAGTTTACGGGATAAAATTTTGCTTGGCGGTACATTTTACGGGAGAATGACCAAAGGTTCTGTTTGACAATACAAATGGCAAGAGAATGTGTTTGATGATACATTTTACGGGACTTCTTGTTTGGCAATACATTTTACGGGACTTCTCGTTTGGGAATACATTTTACGGGACTTCTTATTTGGCAATACATTTGACGGGGTTCGTTTGCCTGGCTAGTTTGCAAGCTCGTCTGCTAGGTTGCCAAACAAATCTCGCCAAGTGTATTGCCTTTCAACATCAGAGTAGGTACGCGTGGATCCTAGTGGATCCTCCTTCCCATCCTAGAACCTCGAACACCCTCTGTATTTCTTCGGGTCAGTTAACCTGGCGTCTCCTCAGGGAGGCAAGTCACTTGTCATCATTGCAACTAGATCTCCATGATATTTATTTATTTATGTGCACGTATGTGCGTTATACATTTGTATATGGATCACAAGTACAGAAAGGTGATAAAGAAGCTCTCCAGTTCTTGCAAGTGAATCAAAAGCTAACCCAAGATGTGCCCCTGGTTTGGATGATGTAAATAGTAGTTCTTCCCCAAAATAACCTTCAACACAGCAGAATCAGTGAGGCATCAATCCATTTCGCCCAAAACTGCTTCCACGAACAGAGCAGATATTGAGACAGCACCCGTATATCCATTAAACCTGAGCAGATCTTTCTGATACGGAACTGCTCAAGTGGGATCAGAGTCATAGATTCCTCCCCTGTCGGTTCCTTGCAGTATCACTTTCCGGTGAAAAGGGAATTAGAGGAGGGGCACCCAAAAAGTGGTCATAATGCCTACTTAGGCCAATTTTTTATGCCTAGGCGGGTTAGTAGAGGTGCGTAATCTAGCAATAACGTGAAATCAGAGAAGAAAACAAAAAAAAACAGTCAAAAAAGTTGAATACAGGCATTTTAGCACTGTTTCCATTCTTCCTATCTGAAAATCGATGCTACTAACGAATTAAAACTCGTTCTACTTGTCAAATAGAGTCTGCGCTTCTTTCTTAGGCCTACTCCATCTGAAATCCCTGCTCTTAGCAAGTTAGAACGTGTGCAACATGTCAAAAGCACCTCCTCTGATGACTGGGCAAGGCAAACACAGCAGAAGCTGCTGTGCCACGCCCCCAGGAAGTGGAAGGCAGACATTGCTGCATGATCAAGAATTGCTGCGTCCCTAGTTTTGAGAGCAGCAAACCCTGTGTTTCGGCTTCGTTAAGGGGGCAGCTTGCTGCCCGGTCAACCGCGGTTCCGTTGAACCTGCGTTCTACCCCTCATGTCCCGCGTTCATCCCCCTCATTGTCACGTTATGTCCCGCCCCCTGGGAGGTGTATATAAGCCGGTCGTTGAGCGTAAGAGGTCAGTCGTGTCTCCGCTCCGGCGGAGACTAGGCGAGCTCTGCGGGGTTTGTCTGGCCGTCTGCTCTGATGTTGAATGGCAATACATTTTACGGGACTTCGTGTTTGGCAAGACAGTTTACGGGAGAAAATTTTGCTTGGCAATACATTTTACGGGAGAATGAGTGAAGAGCCTGTTTGGCGATACAAATGGCAAGACAGTGTGTTTGGCAAGACAGTTTACGGGTGTTTGGCGATACAAAAGGCAAGGTTTGTGTGGCGATACATTTTACGGGTGTTTGGCGATACAATTGGCAAGACAATGTGTTTGGCAAGACAGTTTACGGGTGTTTGGCGATACAAATGGCAAGACAGTGTGTTTGGCAAGACAGTTTACGGGACTTCTTGTTTGGCAATACATTTTACGGGACTTCTTGTTTGGCGATACATTTTACGGGTTAATATGTTCATTTCATTCTTAGCGGGTGATTCAATCATCATCGGTGTCGGCTCGGATGGCGCAGTTGGCAAGGCAACGGACTCCCATTCTCAGAACCACGGTATGGTTCCCGGTGTTATCAGAATTTTTGCGCATTCAAGCTTGTTTGGCGATACAAAAGGCGAGGTTTGTTTGGCAAGACAGTTTACGGGACTCCCTGATTGGCAAGACAGTTTACGGGGTTTGTTTGGCGATACATTTTACGGGGTTTGTTTGGCGATACATTTTACGAGACTTTGTGTTTGGCAATACATTTGACGGGGTTCGTTTGCCTGGCTAGTTTGCAAGCTCGTCTGCGAGGTTGCCAAACAAACCTCGCCAAATGTATTGCCATTCAACAGCAGAGTGAGGCCCGGATAAAACCGTGGCCCAGTGCAACATTTGGCCAGACGAGATGCTGGGCTGCGGACGCGTGCGGATGCGGAAGTCCGCCTGCGTCCATCGAGCACTGGAGCTGATGGCTCGCACGCGTTCGAGAACATTTTTGAGGAAGCTTGGGTAACCATGAGCTTACCCGAGTCTGCGTTAGGAACACCACTAATTCTGAGACTCGTCCAGTTTCAACTGCCATCCCTGGTTTACGACATGGGGGGAGACCACGCCCAGCTTGGGGTTTGAAACCGAAGTATTACTGCTGGAGAAACGCGTTCGTGCTGTCATTGAGCTGCCCAGTTATCTGAGTCTGCCATCTCAAGCAAGTGCCCCCCCCCCATCCCAACTCCCTTTTCGCCTCACTCTCCTCCTTGTCTCAAGATTTGCGGAAACTGAACCTATAAAACAGTAAAAAAGAATACCAGAGAGGTTAAGACAGGCATCAAGGTATTAGCTTAAGAAATCACGGTATGGAGAACTTCCTATATGCAAAAAAAAACGATGGCAGAAGAAAAGATGATCTGAGATGGATGTAAACATTGGATAATTGTGGATGTGTAGTAGTTTGGTTCTGAGACTGTGCACTGACGTTGTCGTTGGAGGAGGGTTAAAAAGAGTTCAATCAGAAGGATGCATTATACAACATCATCTATGTTTAGGACACTTAGGATATCAATTTTCTTCAATTTTGCTTTGAACATCGAAAAGTTCTTCAGCGTAAGGGGGGGGGGGGAGACAGGCAGTTTATTGAGAAGCTTGAGATTTTCCTGTTCGAGATTTCGATAATTTTGGATACTTAAGAATGGCGTCAACAATCTTACAGGCAATTCAGAAAAGGAAAAGAAAAGAGTCGATGTAAGCGTATTCCTACCGGGAAAGCACAACGGTGAATTTGGGAAACCGCACACGTTTCATCTTGTTAGTCGCAGCGATATTCAGCTGCCTGACATGTTAAAACAATCCAGGAAGTAGTGTGGGATTTAGTAGTGGTAGCGGAAGTAGTGTGCGTTTGAGCAGTGCGAAACCGACTGTCCGATGAATTGCCTGTACTTCGTATTACTCACACAAACCCTCGCTAGTCGCGCGCACCTCATAGAGGAAGAAGCGAGCCCTCTGTCGCTTCGCCCGGAGCAGAAGGAAATAGTACAGTTTCGGAGACGCAGGTTGGTAAATTTGCTCGGTTCTACCGGAGCAGAACTTCGCAAGGCGCGGAACAGACGAGGGATGCTTTTCGAGGAACGCAGATGACGAGAGACGCTCGCTCGGCTTGCGCGACATTCTCGCTGGACGCGCGCGCCAATCTCGCTAGTCCCGGGGCCTTACCTGCGCGGCCAGCGAGATTGTCGCGCGTGCCCAGCGAGGGTTTGCCTGAGTAAATGGCAGTTCATGTGTGTGTGAGTTTGTGAACGAGAACCAGCCATCAAAAATGGAAAATACCTACGCCATCTTGTTCAGCGCGCCGAGTTATGTACGCAAGGTCGAAAATTTTAATTCCTTCCTTGATTTACCGGTGTTTCGGGCCATTTTTGTCAAGTTTAAACATGTTACGTTTTTTAATAAGAGTCTCTCCAGACTTCGCCATAACCACCGGCGTTCGCCATATAGATAAAGTGAAGGAGGAGATTCCAGACGAAAGAGGCGATGAGCTCCGTTTGGCAGCGATCCATGGCGATCGATACGTAGCATTTTCACAATCCTCATCTCTTATATCGTCGATTCATTCTTATTCATTTTGAAATGGCTGAGTCTGGGGATGCTCTAACCAAAAATGTTCGACGCTCACGACGGCGTCGTCAGCATCAGAAACTCTGCGCCCAGCTGGAGTGGGGCGCTGGCACTCAGCAGCGAGGAACATCTACTTATTATTACCGTATAAAAGGGAAGAGGAGGGCACGATTCCCTCAGAAGAAAGAGGATGAGCCTGGCGGACGAAGGAATGTAAGGATGAGGGTTGCGTCGGCACGGGCGCTGGGAAAATGATAGGAGATGGGTGACTGTTATGGAAGCGATGCGCTGGCGTTCAGTAGTGGGGGAACGTCGCTGGACGGGTCCACGACTGCGTGAGTGGTGCGTCGACGCTCAGTAGGAGAGAATATATGTATACACAAATGCGAGCGAAGCGAGCCTGAAAAAAGCCTGAGAATCCGGCGTTAGCCGGACGATCAGGCGCGTATACATGAATGCGAGGCGAGCGATGCTAGCCCTGAAAGAAGCCTGAGGGCCCTGCGTCAGCCGGACGATCAGGCTGGTACTATGAAAACTGCAAAATTGCTCTCATTCCAATTTCTCACCACTTCAAAACCGCGAAACGCAGCCATTTTTTTGCAAACACGCAGAAATGGTGGCTATGAACGCCTTTTTCGTAGGTTTTGTCAAAGTCGATCACCACTCTCGTCTTCGTTACAGTGCCAAAACTATAAAACAGCGAGATCTGAGAGAGCAAAAGTTCCTTGGGTGCTGACTTTGAAAGGGCAAATCATATTATGGCGCAAGAGTGAAACGCACTTATTCATTTGCGAACGGTTTTACATAAAGACCGGTCAACGCGGCATGTGCGTTCTCAATGGAAGAAAGGAAATGTACTGCAGCCGCGAGGACGTAAACCCGTGTGGATGAGCTGCGAGTGCGATGCAACTGGCCCCTATTCATCATGTAGACGCACGCTCGTCAGTCGCATGCATCCAGTATAAATTACGCTCAAGAGTACTCAGACAGTTCCGGGGGCGAAACCCCGACAAATGCCGTTTGGAACGAGCGGTGGGCGAGGGTCCGAACGAGCGTTCGGTCCTTTCCGCACGATAATTGTCGGGGCTCAGGCCGCTATAAACCCGCCAAAATGGGAGCTTTCATCTCTATCAGCCCGAAAAGCATCCGCATTAAGGCCGCAATGAGGCTGCAACTCATTTGCAGCCTCATTGCGACCATCCTCTCACCCACATTTTTAACATATCACTGCTCATGGGAGAAGTGCCGAAATTATGGAAAGAATCAATAGTCACCGCTATACCAAAAAGCCAAATGCTTGCCTGCTCTCTGACTTTAGACCAATAAGCATCTCTCCACCACCTATCAAAGTCTTGGAGAAAATCTTAAGATCTGACCTATTGAAATTGCTCTAAAGAAGTGGGATGATACCAGAAGAACAGCATGGCTTTTTATCTGGAGCATCAACGACCACTTTGGTAGTTGATTGTTTCCATGATTGGGTCTTCTCCTTAAACAAGGGCGAAGCAGTGGACGTCATATATTTTGATCTGTCAAAGGCGTTCGATAGGGAGAACCACCAAAAATTGTTAACGAAGCTGGAGAGGGTGGGCATTACTGGAAACCTGTTCAAATAGATTGAATCTTATTCACTTGAGAGATTTTCGACGGTAAAAGTGGGAAATGCTTTCTCAAATCATTATCCTTGCCCTAGCGGGAAACCGCAGGGTGGTTCTCTATCGGCCTCTTGTCTATCCGTACGATTTACCATCGGCACTGAAAACCTTTGCCTCGATTTCTGTTAGAACGTTCGCTGACGATATAAAAATCTATGCATCGTACAATGAAAATAATGCCTCTGAGGTTCACTCCTACTTGTCCAGATCTATAGAAGCTATGATCAGGTGCTCCCACGATCACGATTT
Source organism: Ancylostoma ceylanicum (assembly GCA_000688135.1). Taxonomy (NCBI): domain Eukaryota; kingdom Metazoa; phylum Nematoda; class Chromadorea; order Rhabditida; family Ancylostomatidae; genus Ancylostoma; species Ancylostoma ceylanicum. Next base: position 183,753 of record JARK01001353.1, on the reverse strand, counting down.
GCCTCTAAACTTAAAGAAAAGTACGATTCTACATATGGGAAGAATTCCTATGAAAGAGTATGCAGTCAGTGGTATGTTGCTAAATTGCAAAGAAGTTGTAGGAGATCTCGGTATTTTGATTAACCAGGAACTCAAATTTTCCGATCACATTGACAACATCGTGAAGAGAGCTTTCAAGACATTATTCTTTCTATTTCGAAATGTTCATTCCAAAGACAAGACAATTTTTGTGTGGCTTTTCAAATCGTATGTACTGCCAAAGCTAGAATACTGTTCTCAATTTTGTAACCCCTGTATCAAAAAGCATATAGTAAAAATAGAAAAAGTACAACAAACATTCACCCGCATTCTTTTCTAGAAAGCTTTCGCAAACCCTGATTACCCACAATGCATGCCATCCTATGAAGATCGACTTAAAATTCTGAAATTACGAAGCTTGAGATCTAGAAGAATGATGAATGACGTAAACTTTGCTTTTCGAGTAATGAGACTGGAATTACGACTTAAACCCGGTAAATACTGGACATTTAGACCAACAAACGGTAGACTAGGTATTTATGCTTTCCAGCACATGAGAATTAGTCGTAAATACTTTTCTTGTACTTCAAATTCATTTTTTGTCAGGATGGCGAGATAACCTTTGGCAAACTTAACCTTTGGCACAGGGTTCGCTGATCCTTCCATAAACGGGGTACTCAACAAGCACTGCGGGAAAGTCAAAACCTGATGTTTAAACGTTCTTTCTCTACGTAGACTCTGTCAGACAATGCATGCCTCACCTGTGCGGATTTCTAACACTGTTTTAGCCTGCTGTTTTTTATTTGTTTTTTAGGCTTATGCGCACACCTTCGAGTGTATACTAAAAAGATAAATAAATATTTCGAGCTGATGCACGACCGTCGAGGTTCGGCTCGCAATATGAAGAGTGTCGGGCATCGGCTCGCTTTTCATGGCCACTGACTGTTGAATAAAATCTCCAAAAAGCGGCGTAAACGTAGACATAGTTTGGCTTAACGAGGGTGGGATGGGCAGAGGACAAAAAACCAGAACAATCTTACGCTCAATTCTAAGTTTCTAACTGCAGTACTAAACGACAACTACTTCGGTACACCACTCTCCCACGCCAGCTAACTGCTGGCGCCCAGAAATAAAAAAAATTGAGAACAGTATCCTAGCTTTGGCAGTACATACGATTTGAAAAGCCACACAAAAATTTGAGTTCCTGGTTAATCAAAATACCGAGATCTCCTACAACTTCTTTGCAAGTTAGCAACATACCACTGATTGCATACTCTTTCATAGGAATTCTTCCCATATGCAGAATCGTAGTTTTCTGTAAGTTTAGAGGCAAATCGTGATCGTGGGAGCACCTGATCACAGCTTCTATAGATCTGGACAAGTAGGAGTGAACCTCAGAGGCATTATTTTCATTGTACGATGCATAGATTTTTATATCGTCAGCGAACATTCTAACAGAAATCGAGGCAAAGGTTTTCAGTGCCGATGGTAAATCGTACGTATAGACAAGAAAAAGCAAGGCCGATAGAGAACCACTCTGCGGTACCCCGCTAGGGCAAGGATAATGATTTGAGAAAGCATTTCCCACTTTTACCGTCGAAAATCTCTCAAGTGAATAAGATTCAATCTATTTGAACAGGTTTCCAGTAATGCCCACCCTCTCCAGCTTCGTTAACAATTTTTGGTGGTTCTCCCTATCGAACGCCTTTGACAGATCAAAATATATGACGTCCACTGCTTCGCCCTTGTTTAAGGAGAAGACCCAATCATGGAAACAATCAACTACCAAAGTGGTCGTTGATGCTCCAGATAAAAAGCCATGCTGTTCTTCTGGTATCATCCCACTTCTTTAGAGCAATTTCAATAGGTCAGATCTTAAGATTTTCTCCAAGACTTTGATAGGTGGTGGAGAGATGCTTATTGGTCTAAAGTCAGAGAGCAGGCAAGCATTTGGCTTTTTGGTATAGCGGTGACTATTGATTCTTTCCATAATTTCGGCACTTCTCCCATGAGCAGTGATATGTTAAAAATGTGGGTGAGAGGATGAAAGAGGGACTCTGCACAGCTTTTGTAGAATATATGTGGGATTCCGTCAAATGTGGTAGATGTAGATGGGGTAAGTGCTCTCAAATACTTGTAAACGTGGCTAGGATGCACATATAAGTTCGACAACCTGGTGTGGGTTTTCGGGAGGTTCCAAGTAGTTCGGTAAATGAGTTGACGTCTCTGCAGCAAAAACGCTGGCAAAGTATTCACCTAATGCATGAGCTTTTTGTGGATCATTACTATAACTTTTTCCAAGATTGTCCACCAGAGTATTCATTTTGCCTAACGACTGGCTTCTGCTTCGTAAGTAAGCGTAGAGTGGTTTCATATTCTTTTTTGAGGCAAGACGTCGCTCTCTGTTCGCTGGAAATTTGGAAAATGGAAATCGATATCTGCACATAGTTTTTTGTACAAGCTGTTTTGACCAGGATTTGAGATGGAGTTATATAATCTTTCCTTATGAGCAAGCAGTGCAGTGATATGTGGGGGATAACGAAGAAAAATGGAACTTTTTTGAAATGAGAAGGGAACAAATCTTGCTAATGCTTCGTAGATTACACTGCAGAATCTTTCGTAGACATCATCTACTAAAGTATAGTCAGCGAATACTGTCCACCAGTCAACATTGCCAAAATGAAAGTTTAAGCCGTAAAAATCCGCCCTGCGGTAATCAGGCATTGGAATACTAGTGAATGTATGAGAATGGCATTTTATATAGAAAGAGACCACATTGTGATCAGAAGAGGCAAAGGGTGGTAGGCGAGTGACATCTTGGATCACGCCTTCCGAGGAGAAAATGAGGTCAAGAGTAGATTGAAGTCGGGTAGGCAATGAAACGTATTGTCTAAGCTTAGAACCCACAAAAACTGTGATATCTTGTTAGCAGATGTATTTCTGGGAAGTTGATTCCTCCAATCAACAGGAATGTTGAAATCTCCAAGAATAACTACAGGGTCTTTTGTAGAATAAAGAAACCTCAGACACTCAATCAGATCATCATCTTCTTCTTTGCGGCTATTTGGGGGTCTGTAGACGAGAACAAGGCGAATTTTTGCAGGCACATCAATTGGTAGAATATCAGAGGACAGACTATAACACTCAATCTTCGTAGAGAGAAATGATTCTTTTAGTAGACAGAAAACACCGCCACCTTTTCGATCAGTTCGGTCGAGTCCATGCAAAACGTAGGGGGTGTCGGCGGTTATCTCGGCATCATTGATTTTGGCATTGAACTATGATTCGGTCACAAATAATAAATCAGGATTTTTTTCGTATATGCATTTTATATACATACGTATATGTATATAAAGGAATGTAAATGGTGGAGTTTGTTGAGGGTACTACGAGAATTTAGCAGAAAACATTTCAAAACAGACGTGGAAGAGTCAACGTGCGTCAGGGGGAGTTTCCCTGACTTGCTCTGAGCTCAGACGCACGCCTCAACTCCCCTTTATAGACGACCCACTCTTTACCTCTTTTACCTGCGTTTCTATCACGGGCTTCTTGGCGGAGCTCGTAATCCTTCCTGCGCTCCTCCTCAGTCATGCTCTTTCTTATAGAAATTTCCGGAAATCCTTCTGATCTTAGTAGTCGGGCTTTGGCAAGCAGCATTGACCATGGATGGCGAGTTGGAAGTGCTAGCTTTACAAGCCTCGTCCGGGTAAAATGATACTTTGTGCTGCAATATGCTGCATTCAGCTTGCGATCCGCCCGATTGCTCGTTTGACACGCATCATGTGCGGTTCCGCCCGCAGTTTGCCTGCTATACTCCCTCTTTTAAACTTTTCGTCGGGAATTTGCCTGCGGATGGAACAGAGATTTGCCCCTGCCCTTATCTGAGTATCCCCAGACTTCGCCACCAGTTCAAAATGAATCAAAACGAGCCGGCGATTTGAGAGATACGGATTGTGGAAACCATATGTATCGATTGTCACGTTGCATCGTCATGGATCGCTGTCAAGAAAAGTCATGGTTCGCTGTCCGTTTCTCATAAACATCGTCTTCGTTAGATTCAGTTGGAGACCGATCTTCCCACACGCGTCGTCGAAGCCGGCCAGCATACGCTCCGCTTGACTGATGCTAGGTGTTATAAGGACAATGTCATCAGCGAAGCGAAGATGGTGTAGCAGCCGGCCGTCAACTCGCACTCCCATATTGTCCCATTTTAACCTTCGCATGACGTCCTCGAGGGTGGCGGTGAATAGTTTCGGCGACACAGTGTCGCCTTGTCGAACCCGTCTCCTGACGTCGATGGTGATGTCACACTTACACACACTTTTGAGATATGCTGCATTCAGCTTGCGATCCGCCCGATTGCCCGTTTAGCCCGCATCATGTGCGGTTCCGCCCGCAGTTTGCATGCTATACTCCCTTTCAAACCTTTCGTCGGGGATTTGGGACGTCGGGGACACACACACACACACACACACACACACACACACACACACACACACACACACACACACACACACACACACTTTTGCCGGCGGATGGAATGAGATTTCCTTTGGCAATTGTCTGAGTATTTGGACTCCAACCGATAGTGGTCTGCCCCGTGCTTCGAACTTTCTGCCCGTGGTGGATCCACGATTGCCCGCTGTAAAGTCGCATATGCCGGCGGCGGCAACGCAGGAGTGGCGTCGTTCCCACGACACGCAGCAGATGTCCGCGGTGGTAATGGAGACGTCTATTGCCGTTCCCTTTGCAATGAGCTCGCACCCTCTCATGCATGAATGGGTTCGCTGTGTTTATGTGCAGACACGCTTAAAAACAGGCTGAGCCAGTCATTATCTCAGGATTCTTTCACCCCGCTCGCCCTATATTTGGATGAGGTCTTTCCATTACTAGACGTCGGCGCATTACTCAGATCCGTCCAGTGACATGTTTCTTAGTACTTCGTTCCTATGTATCAACACTGCTGCTTGTGGACGTGGAAAACCCATATACCTTCAGTTTAACTATCATTTATTGCAGATAAAAATTCAAGACTATCTACATGCTGAAGGAATTAGGAATGGCATTCATAAAAGCAAGTGGACTTTCTACTTATTATTCTTTCCATTCCAGGAAAAAAATGAATATTAACCAAAAGTGCCTTTTTTAGATGCAGCGAATTACATTCTTCGGTTTAGTACTCTTCTCTGCAGTGGTTTCTGCAGACAGAGGTAACTCTTCTTATACAGATTCAATGTTCTGAAAGCACCTACCCATTCAATAGCAGCAGTGTGGCATTGATCTCAAGAAAAATTATACAAAGTCGTTAGACAATGCTAGCACACTTTTGATTCATCTCTGAGACTCCTCTAGAGATCGTCTTTGCTGGCACCGTGTTGAGGGAAACCTTCGACAGATAAGGGCAATTTATGATATATAAGCGCATCGGAGTCCAATCCGATCGGAGAGGAAATGATACGTATTGATCCTCGTCGGAATCGGACCGACAAGGATCGGTACGCATATTTTGTTATCCGACCGGATCGGACTCCGATGCACTATAAATAAAGCTATAGTAGTGGTCATCTTGACTCAATACTGTTCCATTGCGGCCATATCACTAACATCACCACGCATCACCAACACGAGCTTATGCAATGGCGGGAGCGTAGCGGTCCGAGCCAAGAATGGTTTCATTTATCAGGGAGGGTAACTGTTTTTGTCCGGGAACAGCTCCATTCGCTAGTGGAACGAAACTCTTACCGAGCACCACCGCTGCGCTTACGCTTTTGCACCTGCTCGCGCTGCTGACAGGTGATGGTATAGTGATACGGGCGAAGAGGAACAGCACGTCTCCTGCAATAGCATCAAGCACAAATGGAGAGCATAATAGAAATCAGCATTTACAGCATTTCAATGCGAGGCATACCCCATCTCGAAATACCGCAAAAATCTGGTACCTTCCCTTGTTAGCAGGAACATTGCCGCATAACCGATCCTCTCAATCATTTTTCGTCCGATCGACGAGGATCGATACGCATGTTTTGTTTTTGTTATCCGACCGGATGAGACTCTGATGCACTCTAAATGAGGCAAACGATTTGTTTCACTTACTTCTCATTACGTTCCCTAACATGAAACTGGACTAATCAATAAAGAGTAACCTCGTAATTAGGGCAATTTAACTTGATTGAGATAGCTATTTGTAACCATGCATAACCGATATAACCTAGATTGGCCACTGAGAATAGCTCACATTTCTTTGTTTGATATGGCTGGTCAACTGATATGAGCTAGTGTGGTACATGAAAGAGGTCCTGTGTTAGAGGTGCGGTGTCCTCAGACATAAATAAGAGAAGCAATGCGCAGAAGATGAAGTAGAAGGAATCATGCGGATGGGAATCTTGTCACGCGCTAACGAACCGATCGTAAAAATATGAAACTAATTCATAGCGTGTTCTGATTACTGAGCACACACGCACCCCTATCACACTGGTGGACCCGTCTCCAGATGTTTCCCCCACTTTTAGGCGCCGGTGCGCCTCTATCACACCGTTGAACCTGTTCCCATGCGTGTCCCCATTTTTGGAAGCCGGCGCACCCCTATCACAGCGTTGAATCTGTCTCCAGTCGTCTTCACACATTTGAGTGCCGGTGTACTCCTGTTCCATCGCTGGACAGGCTGCACGATGTTTTCCTTCTGTTTAGTTCCGGTGCATCCCTTCTAGATCACTGGACCCATAGCACATCACCCGACATTCACCCCACAGTACTACACCTCACTCGTTCTTAGCCTTTTATATGACTAGCGCCCTTTCGGGACGCTAGAAAGTGGGGTGAGGCAGCCACTTGAGATTCGAGCAGGAGTTTTAACTAAAGAAGTCCTCAGAAAATTAACAAAAAAGCAAAACAAATCAACATGTAAATTTACTTCCCGATGCATTAATATTTCCAGCCGTCTGTTTTTTGTCGGTGCACTTCTCACATGCATACGAACCTGCCATGGCCAGTCACTCCCAGCTCTGCGCGGGAAAGTCCTTCAAATGAATAGTCCCTCAAATACCTCAAAGTAAGTAGTGGTTGTCGATTGAGACGTAAACGAGAACGAGCACGAGAGTTGGCAACAAAATACGATCATGTGAAAATAAGCACAAATGAGCGCTGGAGCTACTTTCAGGAAACATAGGTCCGGCTGCGTAGAACTAATACTACACCAAACGCTAGCGAACCCTTCCCCCCGATTGGTGGACCCACAGCATGACCCTTTCCTCACAACAGAATACCCCATTCTCCGCAATCAAACCCGTAACCAGGCGTTTCTCTCACGATCCAACTATAACGGACCTATGTTTCATCGGGGGACGAGTATCCTGGCGTTTCATCACTCCTCCATCGACAGACCTGTATCCTGGCGTTGTCCTCACTGCGTTTCCAAGGTGGACCCGTATTCTTAAGTTTTCCTCACTGGTTGGCCAACGCGAACCGGTATCCTACCTTTTCACCATTACTTGGCCAAGGCAGACCTGCATTTTTGAGTTTTCATCACGGCTTGGCCTAGGAGGACTCGTAAATGGTATTTTACGCACTGCTTGGCCAGGGCGGACCCGCATCCTAAAATTTTCCTCTCTTCCTAGCCAACCCGTACTCTGTGGATTACGCCACTGCTTCGCCAAGGTGGACCCATACCCTGACGTTCACGCCACTGCTTCGCCAAGGCGGACCCGTTGCCTGGCGTTTTCACCACTGCCTGGCCGACAAGGCAGACTCGTACCCTGTTGATTTCGCGACTGCTTAGCCAAGGCGTACCAATATCCTGGAATTTACCTCACTGCTTGGTCAAGGAGGGGCCCGTACCCTGACGTTTACGCCACTCATTGGACATAGAGGACCCGTACCGTGTCGTTTCCACCACCGCTTGGGCAAGGTGGATCCCTACCCTGGTGTTTTTCTCACTCTCGCCACCGCTGACACATCCCTCCATCGCGTGCCAGTTTGTCGTCTTTTCCTCACTTCTGCATCGGTGGACCAGTATCCTGATGCCATCCTCACTGCTGGATCAGGATGGACCCATCCTCCCTCTGTGAACTCGTGTTCTGGCACTTTCTCCATCCCTCCATCAGCGGACCCGTATCCGCACGTTTTCCCAACTGCTTGGCCAAGGCGGACCGGCATCCTTGAGTATTCCTCACTGTTTGGTCAAGGAGGACTCATAGCCTGACGTTTTTCGCAGTTCTTGGCCAAGGAAAACCTGTACCGTGACGTTTGCACCGCTGATAAGCCAAGGCAAAGCAGACGAATGCGTCGCAGCCGCCGCGCCACTGTGGCGGACGCGGACGAACGCGTCGCGGCCGCCGGAGCTAACTGCACGTCCTTGAGTTGTGTGAATGAGTTGGTGGGGTCTTATTCTGGTCCGTATAGTGCACAACGTGAAAACTGTAAACTGCCTCACCCGTTTGCTTCGAAACGGCCAGCGGAGCGTCATTCAGCCATGAAAGACGATCACGAAACCACTATCGCATCCATGGCGAAGTTTCATAGTTTGAGGGTCCCAGAACGAAAGCGTGTCCGAGTCCCAAAAAATCGGCCAGCCTTCTTACAGTCTGCGCATCAAGAGCACCATTGTCTATGAGTCTCGCCGCGTCAAGACCCCCTTATGCCTGCTGTTTTTGGGCTTACGGCGCTTTGTTAAACAGATCTCAGAATCAACATCACTGACCTATCGGAGAATTTCGTGACAGACAATCAAAAAGACATTCACTCTTACAGACAGAATAAGCCCGTTATTGTAAGTCATGATTTCTTGTGTGTGCGTTTTGACAGTACGATTTTTAATGAAGTCTTTCAACCACTAGTGATAACATCACACTATTGGGAGAGGCCTGTTCTCAACCTGCGTGGACAGAGTTTTCGCATCATTGGGTCTCCTCATGATCACTTCTTGTTCGGAGAGGAGAGAGGGGGCTGGCATTTGTGCAAGTGCCAGCTGAGCCTTTCACTACGTGCATGAAACACTGAAAGAAACTCTCAATCAGTTGTAGCGACTGAACTAGATGTTATTTTCAGCAGAACGTTAATCATTTTTGTTTAGACCCTACCTTCCACAGGTTCTGTAATAATCCTCCCAACTTCGGAGAAGGAAAGATAGTTGAAGTAAGTTCAATACGATAGGTTAGATGAAACGATACTATAGTAAATCGGAACAAAATTTCGAGAAATTGAGAGCAATAGCATGAAAAAGTAATCAGGATGAATCCTAGTGCATGTGGGAAGGCAAGCGACGTTAATTCCTCACCACTCTGTGAAAAGAGATGTGAAAAGTTTTTGAGCAAAATGCATTCTGGACGCATCTACACAAAATTTCAAATCGCGCTCTATCTTCAAAAGCGATCCACTATCTTGATACCTTCTTTTGAACCCTGTTATCAGCCGAATAACAGTGTTATGGTAGGTTATTGACAGGTGCCGATTCTCTGCGCGGATGATGCTAATCATGTAGGGTGCCTCTTGACCGCCTCACGAACGGAATCTTGCCTCCATCTTCCTATATATGCGAACCACTCCACATAAATCGGTTACTATGCAGGTCAACTCAGCATTGCACTTGAAGGTAGGAGCTATCTCGTTCCGTATGTTGGAGCAACTCATCCTGGACCTTCTCGTCATGACAATCAAAATAAGGTACATCAGCAGGCACAAAAGCGACGAAAACCCCGTTCTCGAAGTGGTCGAAGTGGCTAAAATTTCGAGCCGAGAGGTGGATCGCTCCAAGCTGTGCTGGCTGCTCGGCAGCAACGTTGGCAAACGAGTCTTGGCGTGTCCGATCGATGAGATCAACGTCTTCACACGTCAATTTGGGTCAGCAAACTGTTACAGACCCCATCCTGGAAAACGGGTTTGAAGACCATGTTGAGACAAATTGTGCATATCGCTGGAATCAGCGTGCCGAGTAGATGCTGAATCTGCTATTACCTCAACCATGAAAATGAGGTGGGCCCCTCCCTTTCAGTAATTTGAGAGGTGCACATCTGCCTCTCCAATGCTGGCAACGCTGTTTCTACTATTCTCTGACCAGTGTACCCACAGTTTTGACCACTGCTCAAGACCTAGTTGAGTTTTTGGATGAACTCCTATAGGGCAATCTATACTACATGCGTGCGACTTACGCAAGTGCGTCTAGATAATGAAGAATAGGGGTAGTCGTATCGCAGTCGCAGTTCAGTCGCACGCGTTTACGGCCTCGCGACTGCCGTGCGTTCTTTTCATTGAGAATTTCATACCGCGTTGCCAGCCTTCATAGAAAATCTTTCCCAAATAAATGCTTGCGTCTGATAATTTGCATCCAGTATAAATTGTTCTTATGTTGTCGCTATCAACTCATTGTTCAGCTTCATATCTTTACCAGCCTGATCGTCCGGCTAACGCCGTACTCTCAGGCTTCTTTCAGGCTCGCTTCGCTCACCTCGCATTCGTGTATACATATATTCTCTCCTAGTAAGCATCGACGCACCGCTCACGCAGTTGTGAACCCGTCCAGCGACGTTTCCATACTACTGGACTCCAGCACATTGCTTCCATAACAGTCACCCATCTCCTATCATTTTCCCAGCGCCCGTATCCGGCGCAACCCTCATCAGTACCATTCTTCGTCCGCTGGGCTTATCCTCTTCCTTCTAAAGGGATCGTGCCCTCCTCTTCCCTTTTATACGGTCTAGTAATCGCAGGCCAGTATCACTCATTCCAGGTGTAAACAAATTTCGGTTAGCAAAAGGGCTCAACATGTCTGAACATGACAGAAGTGGCCCGAAGCACCTGTAAATCAAGGCAAAGATCAAAATTTGCATACGTACTTTTTCGTGCATAACTTGACACGCTGAACACAACGATGTAGGTATTTTCCGTTATTGTTGGCTGGTTCTCGTGTACAGACTCACTTACACACATGAATTGCCAATTAATAATGAGTAGATTTTCTATTCCACCTCTATATCGCAACTGAAGGATTCTCATTCCAGTAGTCGATCCCCAGGTTAATGTTGCACGTTTCCTTCGTCTTTTGCGCTTGAAGATAAAGGCGAACTGCCAAATATATCCTTTGCCTTCTTGAAGCTTGTTGGACTTCAAGGTCTCATGCTGATATACAACCATATACACTTTCTTCTTATGTGGGCGTACGACCCGCGCCAGCCGACGGCGTGTTGGGTCGGAGTCTTGTCTGGTGTATCCCCCAAAGCGACACCAAGGGTGGGTCTTGGACTCTAACTCGGCGCCTATGCGCATACACACAGGCCGATTATTACTGCTAGATTCACCACCACAAAAAATTATCTTAGCCAAATTTTGAGAGACGCATGTCAACCGCTAACTTTTCTAGAAAATTTTGATTGTTTACACACCGGTTCATATTATAAGAACACTATGAGAAATCTCAGATTTTCCTCGGATAAAATCGGATTTTGTGTATCGATGGGTTCCTAAAAATAAGTATGTAACACATTTACGTAGCTGGACATGCCATGTTATCGCCTACTATCCTACGATGAAAATGCTAAGACCCTAGCGCTCTAGTATGTCGGCCTTAGCATTCGTGCAAATGAGGCAGTTTGGACGATCTTTTTCTTCCCCTAAAACGGCGGAGACCCCAATTTTTTCCCACGCCCCCCCCATATCAGTGGCGGACGCAGAAAGTGGGCGGGAGGGGGGGCGTGGGAGAAAAAATTGGGGTCTCCGCCGTTTTGGGGACCTAGACGGAAAATAAAATTAATGAAAATATTAATTTTAATAATAAGTAGTAAATTATTAATATTTAAAAAATAATAATAAGAATAAACAAATAAAAATAAACTAATACAAGATTTTTATATGTATTGTAAAGTA